>BRYE01000014.1:13454574-13469574 GCA_030159115.1 Actinidia arguta var. hypoleuca | reverse complement strand
TATGAAACACCAATCTATTACAAGTAACTTTGAGCATATGTTTTTGGACAATGTGGTTAGGCCATAAAATTATTGGGTTAGTAAGTGGGTTGTTACAAATCTGAAAACTAGTACATACCCAATAGCTAATGACGAGAGGTAAAATTTTCATCTATATATCCAACTTGAACCTCCTCGTCATTGTGAAGCTTACGTCACCTACATCTTTGATGACCCGTATCAGACTCGCACGAGCTCCATGACTGTCAGGAGTACTCACTTCGCTTATAACAATGAGCTCGCCTATGTCATTGCACCTCGTCATCCACTGTGAAGATAGAATGACATCGAGACTCCTTTCCTATGAGACTCCTTCTCCACTACGTCGCCTATAATCGCAGATTATTCTCCAAATGGTATCACCCTATTTTATCTTTGGGATTTCCTTCCATACTTAGCCATCCAAGGATCCCGCCGTAATCTTCTCGCACGACTCTCCATTCTCCATCTATAAAAGACCGCTCCCCAACCAGAAAAAGGTATGACTTAACCATTTGCTTACTTACTCTGAAAGCTCTGATACTTCGTTTTGTCTAGTTTATTCGCCTTGGTCTGATATCCACGCCGGAGGAATTTTGAGTGGCCTCACCCTGGCTGATCACGTTTGTTCCCTTGCGCAGGTCGCCCAAGTCATTGCCGAGGTCACTAGTAACTCTGATTGTTGGTTGCTTGCTCCTAGATTTCTACTACAACAGTTAGGCGCCGTCTATGAAAAATGACAGTTCTCTATACCTTATGCACCTGCACAACCGTTTATTATCTAGACCAAGTACCAGCAGCTCTTTAGATAACAGAGTTCATCCAATGGCCAACATTAGTCAAGCTCCATATCTAGAAGGCCTTCACCGTGAGATGCATGGGATCGCCGAGCAGATTAGGATTATGAACTAAAATAATTCCCTCCTTATACAACACCTCGCCACAAACAACCTACCACCTCATACCGCGCATGTCCCATAGGCTAGTCAATCTCATTTTCTCATCGATCAGGCAACTGTGAATCTCAAAGTCACCAAAGCACTGGTCTGGCTCAAAATTGACTACCCCGATCACTGAGCTTATGCTCTAGATGAGAAAGAAGTCCTATTTTGTTGGATTCTGAGTCGTCTAGCCAAACTCACGAAATAAAAGGCGAGGGGACCAGAAGAAGAGGTAAGTTGCCTCACCGAGATGACCAGGTGACTAGGTGTTGAGATGAGTCCACTACTCATAGGATTAGATAACTTAATGCTAAGATTGATGCCATTAACATAGGGGCAAATGCCCTAGTTACTGTAGATACCATGATAAGATAGACCGAGCTGCCATTCATAGAGAGAGTAATGAAGACTAGGGTTTCATCCAAGTTTAAGCTGCCATCTTAGCTTAGGGTGTATGAAGGGAAGACAGATCCAATGGACCACTTGGACTTGTATAGGAACCGATGACGCTCTAGGGAACCATCAAATTGTTAACTCCGAGAACCATCAAATTGTTTGGCGACCTTGAAGGGTTCGGCGAGGTGATGTGCAAAGCCTGGCGACCTTGAAGGGTTCGGCGAGACCATGGTTCAAAAAGTTAACTCCGAGAACCATCAAATTGTTTGGCGACCTAAGCAGGCTCTTTGTCACCAATTTCATGAGCTGTAAGGTCAAGCATAAGAATGCCTCTCACCTCTTCACGGTCTACCAAAAAAAAGAGGATAGCCTAAAAGACTACGTCAAACGGTTCAACAAAGCTATGTTAGAGGTGGAGGACCCCAGTGATAAAGTGGTTATCATGGCAATAATATAAGGACTCCACCTAGGGCCACTATTTGATTCTCTCTCCAAGAATTATCTAGAGACTCAGTCGGCACTCTAGAGTAAAACTGACAAATACATTGCCGTAAAAGAATTGGTTGAGGCAAGGAAGAGATGATTACAAGAGAAAGGAGCCTGATACCCAGCGAGCTGATTACAAGGACGAGTTGAAGAGCAAGAGGTCAAATTGAGAGACTAGAAGGCGGAACAATGATAGATGCCCCCGCAGTCCACCTCGCCGACCTGATCTGATTTTGCCTTCTCTCAATACTTTTATAGCTTAGGTGCTCATGGAGATCAAAAATGAAGAGTTTGTGAAATGGCCTGGGAAAATCAAGACCAACCCTCACAAGAGAAATAACAACTAGTATTGCGAGTTTCACAAGGACCATGGGCACAACACCGAGGATTATTTATAATTTTAGGAATAAATAACTGACCTAATCAAGAGGAGATATTTAAGGAAGTATATTGTTGATCGCCCATAACCTAACTCGCCTGATAGAAGATATGGCGACAACAGACCAACGACTGGAGATATTCAAGTGATCCATGGTGGGTTCAAATTAGGAGGATGTTCAAGTTCATCCCGAAAGAGACATGCCAGATGTGCTAGTGGGTGAGCTGAAGAAGAAGTATACAACCTCTCCACGTCCACAACTGAAACTCACCATCCCATCACCTTTACCAATGATGATCTGAGGGGTTTGCATCTTTCACATGATGATGCATTGGTCGTGTCCGCCACCATCACCAATTTCAATGTGCAGAAACCTTATTTGACAACGTGCATTCTGTGGATATCTTATCTTATTTATCTTGGTGTTTGACAAGATGAATATTGGGCGAGATAGGCTTCACCCATTTCACACACCCCTTGTTAGATTTGGAGGAAGCGCAACACATCAGCTTGGGTGGATCAAATTGCCTTTACCTTGAGAGTAGAGCCTCACCATACCACAATATGGCAAGACTTAATTGTTGTGGTCTGCTCGTCGCCTTACAATGAGATCTTAGGTCTCCTAACACTTGGAAAAAGCAAGGCGATCACCTCCACCTATCACCTGATGATGAAGTTTCCCATATCCACGGGTGTAGGCAAGGTAAGGGGTGATCAGAGGATTGCCAAGCAGTGATTCATTTTGGCTATGAAGATCGAATCTTCTTCAAAACCAAGAGTCTAATAACAATTACAGATCGATGATGCTGAGATCGAGGCATTAAAAGATGAGGTGGAGGTAACAACACTAGAAGACCCCCCGAGAGACAAAAAATACCAAGCCTCTAGAAGAAATTGCTCCCATTTCCATACATCCTGATTACCTAAATTGTCATGTCATGATCGGGACCGAATTAACTGAGTTACGGAAGGCCCTGGAATTTTTGAAAAAGAATTATGATGTGTTTGCATGGTCACAAGGTGATGTTCTAGGGATAGATCCACAGGTTTCCGTTCATAAGCTGCTCACCAACCCTAACCATTCTTTAGTTTGCTAGAACAGAACAAAGTTCACCCCCAAAATACCTAACAGTCATAGAAGAAGAAGTGGCTAAGCTTATCAAAGCCAATGTTATCAGGAAATATCACTATCTGGATTGGCTCGCCAACGTTGTTGTTGCCTCCCAAAAGGGGGAGAAATGGAGAGTATATGTTGACTTTACCGACCTCAACAAGGCTTTCTCAAAAAATAGTTTTCCTTTGCCTAAGATTGATCTAATCGTCAATGCGACTTCCAAACATGAGCTTTTCAGTTTCATGGGCGCCTTCTAGGGGTATCATCAGATCAAGATGCATCCGCCTGACGTGGAGAAGACTTCTTTTATCATGAAAAGAGGTTTATACTGCTACAAAGTCATGCCTTTCAGATTAAAGAATGCAGGGGCGGTGTATTGAAGATTGGTGAACAAGATGTTCAGGAAAATTCGACAACGATAAATTCAAACTGTTCTACTCGAATCTTGCCATCTCTAACTATTTCTCCTCACCTAGAAATCACCAATAGAACGATCCTAAGAAATCTAAAGGCAAGGCTGGAAAAATCCAAGAGTGAATGGGTCGATGACCTACCGAGCATACTTTTGGCTTATCATACCATGACAAAATCCCTATGGGAGAGACACCAAACTCGATGGTCTATGGAACAAAATCAGTTATACCAGTGGAAATAAGAATGTTGAGCTTCAGAACCTCAAATTTTGACTTGAAGAATAATGAAATCAAGCTACGGCTCAACCTTGATCTTCTTGACAAAAAGAGGGAGCGAGCTGCGGTACACCAAGCAACCTACAAGCAACAGGTCGCCAAGTACTACAACCAAAGAGTAAGGCACAGATCTTTCCTACTTGGTGACTTAGTTTTGAGGAAGGTAACTCTGGCTACAAAAGAGCTCAATGCTAGGAAGCTCGGTACTACATGGGAAGGCCCCTATAAGGTTATCAAAGTATCCAAGCCAGAAACTTATTGGCTAGAAGACATGAATGAGAAGGCGCCTCATCCCTAGAATGCTAAATATTTAAAGAAATATTACCAGTAATCCCACTGGTTGCTATGAGAAAAAGATCACCTATATAGTGTGGTATCACAAAATACCTATGATCGCCAATCTCCAAGTGATCATGGCCGCCCAGACAATGAGATGTCACCATAGTATTATTTTTGCCAGTCTCTGTTATATTTTCCAATCTTCATTTGATGAGGATTATTTCAATAATAAAATTTCTCTAGTTCAATTTTATCATATTGCTAATTTTGGATGATATCGCCATATTTCACCTTGTCAACTGCTTAAAGTGAGAAAACAATGGAGAGAAAATATTCTTATAACATGAATCTAAACTATTTATTTTGAGTTACAAAATTTTTTAATCCAAATTCTAGAACTTCAGATTTCTTAAAAAGAAAACATCATTACAATGACGTGGAATGACAATTTAGAAATAAAATAAAAGATGTGAATTCATAACGCATTACTCTGTACATAAATTCTATATAAACTTTTTATTTCTACATCATTACTCAAAATGAAAACAATTGGAGGACGTATTGAACTTTTATTGGGATGTTTTTTGAGTGTTTTTGAATTAATGAGTTTTTAAGGATTTTTTATCATATTTTTTGAAGGATTCTGATATATATATTTTTAAATTATGACAGAGTTTTAGAAAAGGTTTGGAAAACGTATTAAAAAAATTTCATTCAAAACTTTATGAAAGTTTGATTTTCGGAATAGAAAAGTGTGGGTGTTCGTTCGCGATTGTCGTTGGAGAGGTAGGAATTTGTTATGACTTCGCCGAAATGAATGGAGAGTGAAGTACAAAGTTGTGTAAAGCTAGAAATGAGAGAGAAGGTAATAAAATTCTCTTCAATCTCAATTGGCTTAATATAACTCAACTTCTTGTCAAAAATGTACCAAGTGTTGTTATTTATATTTCGAGGAGTTAGCTTGGATGCCAAGGCGCGAAGCCTTCACGCCATGTGGCACTTGGACCACAAGAGGGTTGCCCATTGACCTCATGGACCATATGGGAAACAACTACTTCTCTTGAGAACCACAAAGAGAATGTTATATTTTCATAAATTTAGAAAAACGTTATTCATGTCATTTAGAGACCATATAGGGAGAATATTCTCATTCAAGCCTTACCCAGGTCATAGTGAAGAACTCACAAGTGTTGAGATTGTTCAATGACTCAATCCAACACTTGACTATTCTTTATACTTATTTTCCAAACCACATATCTAGATCCACCCCGATTTGGACCCATGATGCCGTTCTTAGACCACACCATAGTCGTGCACTAAACCTCAAGGGGAGAGGGAGAGGGAGAGGGAGAGGGAGAGGGGGAGGGGGGCTCAGCCCTAAACAACTAGGGCAAATCCTTGAATTGGGTTTACACGAAGAAATGAGGTTCTCCAATTGTAGACCTTGCTCTTCCTTATCACAAGGAAGGGAACCACTTCATGGTGCTCCCACTCAATGGCCCCATCATTTGGTGCTCAAAATGATAGTTTTGATTTAGTACAACTCTCGTTGATGTACTGATCCCAAAATGAGGTCGTTCCTTTGAAACCCCATTTCAGGGTTTTAGGGGATCGCATTCCATGCACTCCTTATGTGGATCCCCATTCACGATGCTTGTATTTGTCGCGAACCCTCTTTTGATTGGGCCATGTGTCTTCCATATTTTACACCATCTTCATTTGCCCCTTTCACGTGTGAAGTAGAGACAAAATGTTTTGCGCGTGGATTACACTCCAAAGGTGAAAAGTTTTAATCTTCACCCCTATAATCGTTGCAACCTTTGACATTCTCAATGGTACCTTTTTGAAAGTTTTTTAACTGTTTGTGAACGTTGTTTTGATGGTTCTCTCTTGCTTAATGAACACATCATTTACCTGTTAATCGTTAACACAATACCAATTTATACCCTCACTAATAAATATCACAACACTTGGGGCTTTTTTCATTTTGCAATTTTGATCATCTCTCTCCCTGAAGTCTTGCTTCTCTCTAGTTTCTCACTTCTTGTTCTTTAATCTTTTCTTGCTCTTTTCTTTCTGTAAGGGGATTAAATATACAATGATAAAAACCGGCCATGCTAGGGTGAAAACCTACGTCGGGGTAGTCAACCTAACGAAGACCTAGAGATACCCACATCAGAGCTCAAAAAGGATGTTACTATCAACAGTCACCGTCCGAGCTTAAGGCACCAATGTTACTGAGCTTACGCTGATCAACAAGCTTAGAATAGCAATCACACTGGGGCTTTGATGAAGGACAACAGTAGGCGATGTCCCCAATGAATTTCAGGAGATAGAAGGTGTCTTGCAGGCCAGGATCCCTACTGACAGTCCCACATTCAGGAAAAGATATCAACCGAATGATAGCGGGCTACCCATCTAGTTGTAAGGGCATGGTTGGGTCGTTTGCCTACTTATTGACATAGTGGACGGTGCGCATGAAAGCACGTTAGGCTGTAGTCTATCGGGTGACAAGATAGCTGGCGCGTCAAGGCACGCGCCGAGCTAAGGACTATAATAGAAGAATTGTTGTTCTCACATAGATATGCGATTTTGACCTAGAAGAACATACATACACTTTCTCTCTTTACATCTCCGGTCATCTAACTTGATTGTTAGAGAGCCATTTTCTGAAAATAACTCTGGCAGCTGGTCTCACTGTTCTTATGCTGCAGCTAGGTCATTGTCAATCATACGCCACACGTCAGCTTACTGCTCTATAACCGGACAACCACAAGTGTCTATCTTAGATTTTCTCATCCATCATCTCTTTCATAAGAACCCAACAATTGGCACCGTCTATGGGAAATCTACTATAAACACCTATAAGGTTGTCTCATATGGCATCAGGAGACGATGGTTATTCCGGAAGCCACAGTACCCGAAGGGTGCCTTCTCACATTCCCAGAACTCCTGGGGATAGAGGAACTAAACCACTGGCAGATGCTTAGAGGATGGCCAGGGCCGCCTCAAAGCAGAAACCAGGTTGGTCGCTCCCCGAAGGTGAAGACTGCCCGGACATCACCATAAAACAATTGCAAGCACAACTAGCTGTGGTAACCCAGGTCATGATAGATAACCGTCTGATGAAACCACAAGTTGATAGAGGAGAACCTTCCAGGACAAGGTCTGGGGGCTAAAAACACCCGCCTCGTAGATCCAGAAAGGAAAGATGACACAAGTCGCACATGGGCCTGGAAAGTCAAGAAGATAGCAAGACCGTGGTGTCGAGGAGATGAGAAGTATCTCCCCGATGAGCCCAATTCAGCATGGATCTTCGTGAAAAATTGAATGCCAAGAGAAATTGAGAGGGTGACCTTTGGGAGAAACTTAACGACTAAGCAGCCGCAGCTAAAGCTAAAACTCTCATTTTGGTCGGATCAGTAGCTAGGGAGGCTGAATTAATACGGAAGGAACCAAACTGAAATATCAGATACTTTTTTCTCAAGAAATTGAGGGAATGGATCCACTTTAAAAATTCACCCCTCTCGAATTCACTCTATACGACAGGAAATCAGACCCGAGATCCCACGTCAGGCAGATGATTGCCATTTGGAACCACATGGACGCCCTGATGTGCAAGGTATTCCCATCAAGCCTGGGGGACCTCAAACTAAAGTGGTTTGACAAACTGCCCGCTAGGTCAATTGAAAACTTCCATCAACTCATTGAGTCATTCGTGACTCAATTCGAAATCAACACGGGAGCACAAAAAGGTGTTGGAACACTCCTGACTCTAAAGAAGGGTAAGAATGAGTCAATTAGAAACTACAATAAACGTTACTAGGAGACGTACAACGAGATAGAAGAATGCTCCAAGGAATTGGTTGTCTAGAGTTACAAGCTCGAGTTAACTCCTAGGGAAAGACTATGGAAAACTTTAATGCTCGATTCCCTAGCTGACCTCCGAGATCTCATGTCCCAGGTCGAGATGTTCGCCCGATTGGAGGACAATGTCAGACAAGTAGAAAAAGTTATGGGGACCACAACTCAGAATGAAGGCCCATTAAGAAGTAAAAAGAGAGTATGGTAGAATATGAGAGCCGTGTAAGGCAAGGCATTAATGTGGTTTTCAAGGAGCCCATCTATAAACTTCTTGCCAGAATCAGAGATAAACTGTACTTCAAAAACCTCAAACCAATGGGAGTGATCCCAAGAGACGCAACCAGCGATGGAAGTATTCCTATCATGATGAGAAAGAACATAAAACCAAGAACTGTCGAGCTTTGAAGACTTTCCTGGACCAATTGGTCCAAGAAAGGGCACCTAAAAGAGTTCACTGACAAGGTTAAGACTCAAGCTAAAAAGATCGAGGTTAGACCAAATCCAAGGTTTGAACGAGATGAAAGCGAGCTAGACAAAGTAATGGAGGAAGACAAAGATCTTCCCTTAGGCAGTATTCACATGATCGGGGGCCCAAACCACCCAGATCTTGAGAATAGGATTCGTGGAGAGATCCGAATGATTCGACAAATGCACAAGGTCCTCTCGGTCCAATTGCCGGCTAAGAGGCTAAGGCAGACATCGTCCGAGCCTGGGAGTATCATGTTTACTAAGGTGGACCTAAAGAGGGTGCAATATCCCCATTCCAATTGCTTAGTCATCCACCTTATCGGTCGAGGTGATATATTACGATTTGTTTAAGCAATTGAAGTTACCTAAATCAGAATTAAAATTAGTCCGAGCTCCTATGGTTGGTTTTAATGCTTGGTCTTATTGGCCTTTGGGAATCATAACTCTCAAAGTGCGAGCTGGTTCCCAAGAGTTGATGATAGAGTTTGTCGTAGTCGATATACCATCTCTGTATAATGCAATCGTTGGCAGAGATTGGCTTTACAAGATGAAGGGAGTAGTTTTGATGTTGCATCAAATCATCAAGTTTGTCGCTCCCCGTGTAGAAGAGACCCTTTACGGAGATCAAGTGACGGCTAAATAATGTTATCTCACCACGGCTAAATAATGCTATCTCACCATGAAAGAAGTTTAACTAGTTGAAGAGGAGACAGGAGTCTTGAAAAACATAGGATGAGACCTTGAGGCAAAGGTCATAGAGGACTTGGTACACTATGAGTTGGATGAGCCAAGCTCAGACTGTTTCTTCCTCACTGGTGCAAACTTGGAGGAGTGAGAAAGAGACGAACTCATCCGGTTCTTAAAAGAAAATATCAAGGTCTTCGCATGAACCCATACGATATGCTAAGGATTGACCCTAACTTCATCAAACATGAACTTAAAATCTTATCGGACGCCCGATCGGTCAAACAAAGAGGAAGGAGATCAGCACCTGAACACGTGGATGCAGTGATAGAATAGGTTGAAAAGCTCAAAGAAGCAAGTGCCATCACGGAAGTACAATACCCAAGTTGGCTATCCAACATGGTCGTGGTGAAAAAAAAGACCATCAAATGGAGGGTTTGTGTCGACTTCACCAGTCTGAACAAGGCTTGTTTGAAGGACTGCTTCCCATTGCCAAAGATTGACTAGCTGGTCGACTCCACCTCGGGTCATACCCGGATGAGTTTCTTCGATGCTTATTGGGATTATCACTAGATATCCATACACGAGTTGGATAGAGAAAAGACGGCCTTCATCACCCCTGAGGCGTGTTTTGCTACAAAGTCATGCCTTTCGATTTGAAGAACGCTAAGGCTACCTATCAGAGGATGATCACCAAGACGTTTGAACCAATCATGGGTAAAATCATGGATGCTTACATTGATGACATAGTGGTGAAAAGCAGAAAGGAATCGGATCATGTGCGGGACTTAACCGAGGTGTTCACCACACTTAGGAGGCATAAATTAAGGCTTAACGTAGCGAAGTGCGCATTCGGGGTAAGTCCAGGGAAATTCCTTGGACATTTGGTCACCAAACGAGGGATAGAGGCAAACCAAGAGCAAATTTCAGAAATCAATAACCTTGTCAACCCAAGGAATGCAAAGGAAGTTCAGAAATTGATTGGGATGGCAGTGGCACTCAATCGATTCATCAGTAGGTCTTTCGACAAATGGCGCCCATTTTTGGTACTCCTCCGCAAAAATACAAAATTCTACTGAAAAGAGGAATGCGAATTAGCACTTCAATAGTTCAAGAAATACTTGACCGAACCACTGTTGCTTTCCACTCCGGATGAGAGAGAGCTGCTTTATGTCTACCTCACCATCTCAGAACATGTCGTCAGTTTGGTAATGTTAAGGGAGGTAGATGGAGAACAACGCTTGATCTACTTTGTTAGTAAAACATTTACTAATTGCCAAACAAGATACTTGCCTTTGGAAAAGCTAGTTCTAGCTCTGGTCGTGACTTCACAAAAACTCATGCACTACTTCCAAGCACACCCAATTGATGTGTATATCGAGCTCCCTTTGAATAATATTCTATCAAAAGTAGACCTATCTGGAAGACTCTCTAAATGGGTCGTCGAGCTCGGCCAATCCGACATTAAATTTTTGCTAAGGACAACAATAAAAGGACAAGTTCTTATTGACTTTGTGGCTGAGTTCTCGTCTAGAGCTGCGAGCCCAAAGAAGCAAAGGCCCATTAAGAAAGTTTTGCGTCTACACGTAGAAAGGAAGAGAGCTTAAGTACAGAGTCAGACGAGGCTCGTCCAGGCGAGACTCAGCTAGCACAAAAGAAGCAAAGGCCCATTAAGGAACCGTCTGAAGGTCAGGGAGAAGCCATCACCAGAACAAACACTGAGGTTTTAGAGGTTATTCTAGAACCACCTCATGTTGATTAAAGCACAATGTGGTGGATGTTTATTGACAAGGCAAAGAACAGCCTGGGGCAGGGGCAGGGGCAAGGGCAGGTGTAGTCTTATAAAGCCTGGAAGGAGCTATTTTTGAACGCTGCCTAAGGTTGAACTTTCCCGCCACGAACAATGAGGCAGAATACGTATTCAGCAATTCAAAACTGGTTGTAAATCAGATTATGGAGAAATTCAAGGCTTGAGGAGCCAAAATGGTCAAGTATTTCAAAGTGGCGAAAGGTCTCCTCGCCAAATTTTGAGTAGTAAAAATCGAGCAGGTGGGGAGGGACTTGAATTCACATGCTGATGCTCTCATAGGATTGGAATTCGCCCATGAAGGTGGACTCGGTCATATCATCGTTGTGGATTGCATCTCGGTACCCAGCCACGAAGTACCACAGGAGTTAGTCTTAGTCAACACAAAACTTAGACCGAGTGGGATGGACCCAATTGTGAATTTCTTGGGCATGACAAGCAACCGGAGGATAAGAGGGAAGTGCACAAACTCAGAATAAAGGCAGCGCGGTTTTGGATCTCACCTTCTGGGGATCTGTACAAAAGATTTTATTTGGGACCATACCTGTTATGCGTTCACCCGAGCCTTGTAGAAGACATTCTTTTTGAGATCCAATAGGGAATGTGCGGCTGCACTCAAATGGAAGGTCACTAGCTCACCGAGCTCTCACTCAAGGATACTGGTGGTCCTAAATGCAGAAAGATGCGCAAGTGGATGTAAATGCACTAAGTGCCAACTCTTTTCCCCCTTCATCCATTAACCAGCTAGAGACTTGACCCCTCTCACCAGTCTATGGCCCTTTGCCCAATGGAGGATGGACATCGTGGGGATCCTATCCCAAGCTCCCGGGATTAAAAGATTCATGCTGGAAGCGACTAATTATTACACAAAGTGGGTTGAAGTTGAGCCACTGGCCAAAATTAGGGAAACAGATGTGATCAAGTTTATAAGAAAGAACATTTTATCCACGTTCGGCATCCCTAGAGCTTTCGTATCGGACAACGAACCCCAGTTCATTGGCAAGAAAATTAAAGTCTTGTTGGAGCAGTTGAAGATTGAATCTTACAATTCAATGCAGAGCTACCTGTAGTGCAACGTATAGGCCGAAGCCACCAACAAGACAATCATGAATGGAATCAAGAAAATACTTGAAAAAGCGAAAGAAAAATGGGTCGAGGAATTGCCAAACATTTTATGGGCCTATCGGACCACACCATGGAAAGCAACGAACGAAATTACAACTTCAGATTCGAAGTTGTAATTTCGCTGGAGGTCGGTTTGCCCACGATACGGACTGAAGCATATGAAGCCAGCCATAATGAAGAAGTCCTAGCTTTGGACATCGATCTCATAGATGAAAGAAGGGAAAACACACTCATATGGATGGCTGACTATCAAAAATAGTTAGCCAAAACATACAACCAAAAGGTCCAACGCAGAGAATTTTTTATTGGGGACCTCATCTTGATGAAAGTTGTCGGTAACACCAAGGACCCAACGGACAAAAAACTCAATCCAAATTGGGAAGGGCCGTACAAGATAGTCAAGCTCACCAGCAAGGGAGCCTGTTACCTCGAAGACTCAACAGGCAAACAAGTCCCGAGACCTTGGAATTACAACAACTTGAAGAAGTACTATCATTGACATGTAATTTTCCACCGAGCTTGAATATATATCAACTCATTCGTATAAATTATGACTTACTATTGCTTGAAGAAAATGTGCCCAAGTATACTTGATAAGATTTTAGGAAACAGTTAGCCGAGCTCAGAGTGAGTTCCGAGCTCTGTCTCTTGAAAATTTGCAGAAGTATACTTAGTCAAATTTTGCAAATAAGGAAAAGTTAGAAAAACTCGAAGAGAGTTCCGAGCTCTATCTAAAAGGATGTGCCCAAGTATACTTGATAAAATTTTAGGAAAGAGTTAGCCGAGCTCAAAATGAGTTCCGAGCTATGTCTCTTGAAAATTTGCAAAAGTATACTTAGTTAAATTCTGTGAATAAGGAAGAGTTAGCTGAGCTCGAAGAGAGTTCGAAGCTCTGTCCTTCGAGAATTTTACAGAGTATACCCAGTCAAGTTCAAAGAATAATGAACAAAAGCTCGCCGAGCTACGCACATACAAAAATGCGAGAGCCAGACAAAAGACAAAATGCGAACAAGGTACTAAAAATCAGATTTATTCATATGAAGTCATTCAATTACAAAGTTAAAGCCCATTCATTACATCAAGTAAAATACCTATCCCAGATGAAGGATGAGCCTCAGTACAAGTACAATACCCATCCACGAAGACAACCAGATTGCAACACTCCTAAAAAAGACCGAGCAATGCTAGAAGATCCTCGTGGATAGTTGCCTCGAGATAATTGTCCGAGCTGGATGCCCAGGAGTAGTGATCAAGCATACATCCGGCATTCCAAACTCAGACTTCTAAGCAACAACTTCTTTAACCCCAACACGGGCAAAACTCGTAGAAAAATTTGCCGAATCCATGGAGAAGAAGAGCAATCGCATGTTACAGACCTTTGGGGAACAAAAGGTTCGTTTTACAGATCTTTGGGGAACAAAAGAAGATGAATCAGTAGAAAGCACCAAGCTCTACCCTTTGAAGGGTATTTAGCCTTTACATCCCAAGGGACTTTCTAGTGCCTTGAGCCCATCTTAGCAACAGTAGATCCTTAAAAGAATTGCAGAGGCAGGCATTGCCCAATTTATAGGCGCGGTGGCAAGCCAAAACGCTCTTCAATAAAGGCGAATACCAATGGGCTCTAATTAATGGGGAAGCCCAACCAGCAACCCAACCAACGATCAAAGGAGAAAATTGAATCGTCAGAGCATGCATTTAGACCATGGCATTTCGCGAACCGTCCACAGTCAAACATCGTATGAGGGTCAAACACATCGCAACACCCACTTGAGCCACGTGTCCCCAACAGGTTCGCATACTATTGAACTTGAAGACAACCTGAGGAAGAGCTAGCCGAGCTTCACATAAGCCCCAAGCTCCTCCCCAATGAGATTCATCTGAATGTACTTGACTAAAGTACGGGAGAGTTAACCAAACTAGCTACAAAATTTGAGCTCCGCTTCAACTTTGTTCAAAATACACTTGGCGATAATCTTAGGAGAGAGTTAGCTGAGTTCAAAGAGAGCTCAAAGTTCTATCCCACAAGAAAATGGAAATGAAGATGGCAGTCAAATTGCTAATGCTACCAAGAAACATCGCAACAAAACTAGAGGTACATCATGCACTCAAAAGAAAAACAAAAGAAACTTGTTTGAATGACTATGTGTGAACCCAAACAAAGTTTAACAAAATAACATAAATCTATTTAGAAAACCACAATATTACCAATGCTAGCAAAGAATGGTCATTAGCCTAAGCAAATGATGGGAGAAGTATAAACGAGCTACTCTTCAAGATGGTTCTCCCCTTCGTCTTCGACGTCTTTGGTCCCTCCAGCCACAACTACTCCCCCTACGGTGAGATCATCCTCATGTCCCACAATGTCTTCATTCCTTTGTCCCGGCGCATCATGGCCATCCTAAGCAAATGATGGGAGAAGTACGCAAACGAGCTACTCTTCAAGATGGTTCTCCCCTTCGTCTTCGACGTTGTTGGTCCCTCCAGCCACAACTACTCCCCCTACGGTGAGATCATCCTCATGTCCCACAATGTCTTCATTCCTTTATCCAGGCGCATCATGGCCGTCTTCTCCCTCAGCGGGTGCCAAGGCGTATTGCACTTCATCAAAACCGGGAAGGAGGATAGGAGAATAGGCCATTGGAGGACCAAGAAGCTGTATCAGCGGAGGAGAAACAGCCCAGGCAGGGTGATCATGAGCAATCCTGAGCTCTTTGAGACAAGCAAGCCAACCTTCTTAGTAAATGCCGGGA
>BRYE01000014.1:13417074-13419574 GCA_030159115.1 Actinidia arguta var. hypoleuca | reverse complement strand
TATCTGCTATGAAATCGGGGAGGGAGAGAGAGGGATCTGTTTGCTCGATTGGGGGCGATTTAAATGTGTTCATAATTATAATTAGGGGAACTGACAAGCGGTCCTTTTTACAACTAATACCATTAAAATGATGCACTCAAAACTTAATAATTAATATTATTAAAGGACACGAACAAAAAATATAACAAAACTATCCAACATCACCAAAATTTACCGACTCGTGCGACGTGAAAATTGTATCAAAATTTTGCTACTATCACCGCCACCGCCATCACAGCCTTATCTTTGCATACAACTCTTATTTTACACATTCTCATAAGGAATGGGGCTTCTAGTGTTCCACCCCCACCAGTGGCGGAGCCAGAAAAAAATTTCAGGGGGGCAACCGTTAAAATTTTTTTCTGGGAGGCATTTATAATTTTGAGAGGGGGCAAATTAAAATTTTTTCTTAGAACTATAGACAAAATTTTTTTTTTTTCCAAACTTGAGGGGGAGCAACTGCCCCTCCTAGGCCTTTATTGGATCCGCCTCTGACCCCCACCCAGCCACCAAGGAAGAACAAACTCTCTCTCTCTCTAAAAATAGAACAAAATGATAGAAATTTTTTTGGAATTTCTATAAATTATCCTTATTAGGAGTTATTGCGAAATTGTTTGAATTTGCTTGTCGAAGAGAAGAGATGAGAGGGAGAGAATGTCCTACTGGACGTGCCAAAAATTTGTACACATAAAATTCTTTTTTAAAATAATAAGACAGAAAATCAGAATAACAAATTAAATTTTACTGCTTTTGAATGTGCGGATTACAATTTTTGAAATAATTTTTAATTAAAAAAATTAATCATCTGATTCTTTTTTTCTAGAACGTTGACTCAAAGGCTTCGTTTTCTTTTCTAACTTGTGCGAAAGAGCTCTCTCTCTCTTGCTTGTTGTAGACAAAAATTTTATCTTTTGTGTGTCTCTCCCTTTGAAAGGTCACCCCTATTTATAGTTGAAGGTGATGAGTTTTGATAAGTTTGAATTTCTTTATGATAATTATCTCTTATTTAATTTTAAGAGATAACAATCAATAAAGATATTTATGAACACGTGTCCAACTTTAATTGGAGAAAATGTGTCGTCTCTTTTGTGCGTCTCATTTGGACAAGTGACGCACTTCGATTGATTTTGTTAGAAATTTTAGAGAGAGAGAGAGAATGTGTGGAAGAATTTCTGTATATTGTATTACTTGAGTAAATCATATATACATATCCTCTTTATATAGAAAAATATCAGAAAGGTATTGTTGTATCAATCAAAATATATTCTATATTAGAATATATTCTGAGTATCAATTAGGGAAATATTTATCATATATTCAAAATATATTCTGATACAGAATATATTATGAATATATGGTAAATATAATCTAACAGGTTTAAAACTTGTCATTTAAAGACTGTATCATTCTGACATATGGTGGCATTTTATTCGCTTTGTCTTGTAGATTTTGACAAATGACAATATTTGATTAGTCAGAATTTGTGACTTCTTAAAACACTTGATAATTTTTGATTGACCAAATTTTGCGTGTCTACAGTACCTTCGTGTTGTTCTTCTCAAACTCGCCCTCTTCTGATGAAATAAATAAATATTGTCGCTTTGAAAAAGATATGTCATTGATTACCACCATTGTACCAGCAGTTTCTTAGCAAAATAAGATGCAATCAATAATTTCAGCAAGTGTATACTATCAAAAGATAAGTGCCCTTTCTGTGTTAGCTAGTCTGAAGTTCCTAAAAAAAAAAAAGAGGAGAATTTCAGTTGACTAATTTTCAGAATACAAGGCAAAAGAATAAGAGAAGAGTTTGTTTTCATAATTTAAATACCCTAATAAGCCCGCGTGATCGGTAATCTTTAATCGGACGTAATTTTTGCTATGTAACTCTATTTTTCTATTATAATATATTTTCAGAAATTTCTCGCCGTGATGAAGGCCCTAAAAAATTATTACATCATTTCTCTCGCTTTTCAATTATCTTCTTTTATTGCATTACAAGAGTCATTCCTCTCGTCAGGTTTCTTTGACATTTTTTAGCTAATTTATTTTTCGAGTTTTTCCGTCTTTTGTTAAATTTTTTATTAAAATTTATACTTTTTTGGTTTCTCTTGATGAGAGTAGTTTGAAAATGTAATAATTTGTATGTAATTTAAAAAAAAATTACTAAAGTTAAAAAAAAATATTTTTACTCTATAAATTGGCTAAATTTATTTTCTTTAGTTGATTTTCTTTCCAAATTTACTTAAGAATTTTATATATTCGGATTGCTCTTATCAATGAGAACTTAATATGTGCATAATTTTGATCAAACCATTAAAAAATTGAACAATAATTTTACTCGATAAATTAGCTAAATTTCTTGTCTTTAGTAGATTTTCTTTCCAAATTTGAAAAAGAATTTTAAATATCCAGATTACTCTCATTAAGAGGAACTGGACAAGCGCATAATTTTGATCAAATT
>BRYE01000014.1:13382074-13397074 GCA_030159115.1 Actinidia arguta var. hypoleuca | reverse complement strand
CGTCTTACCACCTACCACAATTACCATCACCTACTACCATTGCCACCCGCCACCACTATCGTCAACCAACAATATTGTTGCTGAAGGGATCAAATCCCACAAACAAAAGTGTATTTTTTAAAATTTTTAGATCTTAAGCCATGCAAAAAACATATAACGTTGATTAAGAGAGCTAGGAATACCTTGAATGGAACAAGAGATTCAAGGATCAAAATGCAAAACTTCTTGTTGTTGCTGCCTACCATCGTTCCTTGCCTGTTGCCTACAGCCACCTGCTGCTTGTAAACCGCCCCCTATTGCCTTCGCCTCTACTAGTCGCTAGTTGATGCAACCTCTTTGGTTGCCACCTGCTGCAGCCGTTGCTGCCTTTTATGCAAACCCTAGTTCCCTATCCATTTTGGATAGAGTTTCTTTTAGTCTCCTAATCCCTTTTGATCTTCTCTCATTTTTTCCTAAACCCTAACTGATCCTTCTAGAATGGGAGCTCTCAGATTTTTCTAAAAACTTAGGTCAATAAAATTGATAGGATTGGCATCCCCATATACATATATATAGTCTAGGTTTTCTACCCAGGCAAGGATATGGATCATAAGTGAGTCCTAGATTGACTCCAATTAAACTACTAAATAATCTAGTTATCTCATAACTAATTTAATAATTTAATTAATTCCAATTAACTCCACTAAATAATTAGGATTGTACTCCAATGTAGTAAAACAAAAATAGCCCTTATTGCTATTTAATCCTGCAATTAAATTCTTCTACTTGGGTACCAATAATTAGAGTTTGAAAAAAATAACTCTTAATCAAACCATAATTATTCCCAAATCTTATGATCCATAATTTATTTTTCTATTTAGGCAACAAAATAATAAGTTTTCATTTCAATAAATAATTTATCAAAAAAGATCGTGCCCGAATTTCAATGACTAAATGAATGAATTAACTCATAAGTGATATCTTCTCTCTCCTAAAAGAGAGAAATATTTTATCTCGAGAATAAGCGTTCCCACAAACTTAACTGTTATCACTTGAGATACCGAGGTGGTTGCTCAATGAGCCTTACTCATTGGAAAATCAATTTGAGCAATGTCAAGAACTTGAGTTCAATATTCTTTCAGGATTAAGAGTCAATTATAAATAACAAATATAAAATTTTTATCATAAAATGATAGCTTTATATGATATACTTCTTACGATGACTCAGTTCAATGTATTCTAAATACACAAATACTTTAATTCAGAGTCAATTACTCTTATGGTTAAGATAAACAATCCATGAGGTTCGATTCCTAAACGAGGTATCGAGCCATACAAGACAAATTAGATGAGATGCAACAATTAGATACCAAGAATATGCTTAAACATAAGAAGAAATTATGCAAGTGCACTAAAGATGATGAGTGTAAAACCAAAATGCAGAAAAACTCACCATCAATTATTCTTCCATTCTACCTAGGGAAGGAACATACACAATCATCCCCAGCTCAGAACTCCCAATTTCTCGAGACCTAGACAAAGTCATCAAGGTACAAATCATTGTCTAGGATTTCGGTCACTAGTCTTGACCAAGGTTATTGGTTGTTCCGGAGTTTGAGGTAATGATTACTAGTGGACAAGTTGACACCGGGCTCCCATTTCGGTCACACCACAATATAAATGTGAAGTAGGTCTTACGCGATAAACTTTAGCCTTTCCCTCGTCATTAAGGCGTCTTCCACCAGTACAGCCCTAGCAAAGTTTATTGATACCTTCATAAAGGTAAGCCAACATCGTGCCATAACTTCCTTTAGCAGTGGACCGATCGGGAACCGAAGTCCGACTTAATGGATCAGCCACATGCGAACTAAGATGCAATTGCCTTCTCCTTGCACTATGGCAACCACTTTGTTAGGGCCTGACTTCTCTATGAAAATGTCATCTTGAATGTTACGGTCCCTCCTAAATTGGGCCAGTGCGACATCGATGTGTACTAAATGTTTAGCTCGGCTCAACTCCATGTTCTGAAACAGATAAACACTGTCGTAATAATGATCTCTACCTAGGTGAGTGCAACAATAAACGGACAAATGCAGAGCTAGCCGAACTCTGTGGGAGTTCCGAGCTCTGTCCCCGTGTAGCCTACCTATAAACAACCAAGGTTCATTTCTTAAGTTGCCTTTCATCTTGAAACTTTCTCGATGAAAGAACAACTTAAGGGGGAAAAACCCTAACCTTAGGGAACAAAACCATAACCCTACCTGATTACCAGAAACTTAGATTCAACTACAAGCACGGGCCAGACCCATTTCAATGGCAGAAATCAATCTAGGGGCAACCTAAAGCCCTTGGGACTTGGAAAGCTTAAAGACTACCCATCAATAGCCAACAGACGACCATAATAGACTCTAACAGGCAGTTTCAACATTCAACGATGCAATACAAATAAAAAATCAAAATCAGGGGCATTAGATGCAAAATCCAAAATGGATCCAAACAGAATTAAAAAGCAAATGCAACAAAAAACATAGGTATTTTCAAAAAAATAAACTTATAGTGTTGATTTAGAGTTGGTCGGAAGACGAAAATGGATTCTTTGGAAGATGAGAACGAATTAATCGGCAACGAAAATGGCGTTGGAAACACCAGCTGGACGACAACAATTTGCAATTCTCAAATGCTTACAGTTTTTCTCTCTATAGTGCTCTCAAATGCAAGGTGAACAGTGGTCAGGGTGAAGACTTCCTATTTATATGAAGGCTTAAGGGGTAGTTTTCATTCCAAACAGGTTCTAAGGTCGTTTTGAGTTATGAGCCCAAATTTTTACTTAGAGCCAATCCCGTGCGATCGCATGGCGTGGAGATCATCTTAGAGTCCTCACCAAACAGTGCCTAAGGGTGGGTGCTCTGCTTTGGTATCCATGCCCTAACCGAGACACAAGCAAGCCAAGCGCCGACGCTCGACGCCTAGCACTACAGGACCATGAAAAGACAACCAAAGGATAGTGTGGAGATAGCTTGTAGGTACTAACGAGCTCCGTCATCTGAGCTTCTCCATACTGAAAATCATTGGCAACCAACTCACATAACCTTTGTAGCTGATGACCTAGCTCATACGAGCTGAGAATAAATTGTAAGAGGATAAAATATCAAGTATTAATTTTGGCTAAATTAGGGTGAACAACGCCGCTGGACTGTCACTCTCTAGCAAGCTCGGCAAGTTTTCGCATCGAAACTCGGTTGAGGCACCGACACGTTTGGAGCCATACGTCGATGATGTGATAGGCTAGCAGCCAATCCTGCCTCAAGGGCATGACGGGATCAGTAGTCTACTCACTGACATGTCAGCTAGCACGTTCAAGTATGCACCGAGGTACACTATAAAAGGTCAGACATTTTCTCTCTCAAAAGTACGCAATTTTAGCTAACAAATGCTATAAACTCTCTCTCTTTATATATACACTTCTGATCATTAACTTGGTCATTGAAGATTTGTCGCGAGATAGCTCCGGCGACCTTTCTCTCTGTTCTTGTCTTGTAGATCAGATGAGCACGCTTCTGCCATCATCATCCGCTAGCAATCGCCACGTGTCTATCTTCCATTTTTATTTTCTTTATCCAGTACCCCACACATTTGTACGTACACACGTATGTGCAAATTTGAGTGCCACGTTTCTACTTTCTAAATTAGAATCATGCCTTGTGTGTGGAAAATGCCAAATTCTTCTTTAGTCGAAAGTAGATAATAGTTCTCCACCAAATCACCACCATTCATGCATGAATGCAAAAGTAGTGGTTCGGTATCTTTTGATAGTAGACGCCCAACATTTGTGTTCAAGAGATCACACGTTCGAGTCTCCTTAGGATTACTGGAGGTTTGTCAAGCCGTTAACTTCATGGCCTCGTGCTATTTACTCTCACACTTAATAATTGGTCTGAGCATAGATACTAGGCTATCAAAAAAATGTACAAATTAAGTAGCATAAATTTCATCATTGGGCCATATAGTTTAACCAAAATTTTACTTTGGTCTCTACAATTTCAATTTGAATAATTAGGATTCTATTGTTTAAATCTGATTTTTCTATCATTCCCTTGTCAATAATCATTAAGAATTTGGATGAAAAGTGAGAAAGTAGAGCTCAAATGACCATTTTTTGAGGGAAATTTCACCACTCGTTAGTCTCTCCACTTTTGTCCCTAAAAATAGCCATGTAAATTTCACGTGTTTAATTTTCATACAAATTATCAATGGGTGTTGATAGAACTACACTTAAATCAAATTAAAACTGTATTATTCTAATTATTTAAATTGAAATTATAAAAACCAGAATAAAATTTTAGTCAAACTACCACAACCAATGATGAAATTTACCCAATTCAATACGTTCATGAAACCATCGCTTTCTTTTTTTATTATTTTTCATACGAAAAATTAGCCGAAGGTCGGTGGCTTAGATGGCAACGGCATTAGACGTATCCACTTTATGGTAAAGTCCAAACGTGAGTGAAATTTAACCTTTATCGCTTGTCCAGTGTCCCTAAACGTGGGCCCATTGGTCATGTATATAATTTTGATTATAAAACGAATTTCAAAACTACAACCAATTAACAATGAAAATTTATGAAAATTTAAGGAGATCAATTTCACCAGTCCTTTGGATGTACAACTTAAAAATTTTGTGACGTAGGATTTTGGATGTACAATCCCACATATACATTACTCCATATACAGTAGGATCGACTTAAATCATATAAAAGTTACCATTTTGGACTTGGAGTTCCAACATTAGTGTATAGAATGGGATTAATCCTCACAAATTCACAAAATCCCCTCCAAGAAGAATTGAGTCTCCATTTTAATAATTAGCAGTGAAATGGGTCACGTTTATAGCAAGACTCCACTTACTTAATAAAGAGAATATTTTTCCTAACTTGGGATCGTTCACTTTCGTCAGCAAGAAAATAAAATAAAACATGATGTAAAAGTTAAAACACGTTGACATAGTGGACATGCATTGTCGGGAAAATCTCCTTATATGGACCAACATCATGATTCAAGAATCTGTTCATTTTCAAAACCAAAAAAATAAACAGAAACAAAGTACACAATTGATTTCAAACTCTAAATAATAAGTCTTGACTTAAAATATATCAGACTTGCTTTTTCTCAAGAAAAATGCAAAGAAAAAAAAAAGGATAAATTAAAAAGATGATCCCTATAGTTTGCCTCAATTGCCATTTTTGTCCCTTGATTTGAAAACCTGCAAATCTCAACCCTTACCTTTTCTTTTCTTATCTAATCAGTCCAATTGGTAGTATCCATTTGGGTTTTTGACGGATTATCACAATTTTGAAGGACAACATTGATCTTTTCCCCATTCCCATCCAGTTTCCACCGTAAATTGCCCAAATTCCAATGTAAATCAACTAATCCGAATGTAAATTGCCATCAAATGATATAAATGGAAGGAATCTATTGAAAATAGATCCAAAAACCTAACACCTAACACCAGTTGGACTCATTAGGCGAGAAAAACAAAATTTAGGGTTTAAATTGAGCGATTTGAAAATACAAAGACCAAAGTGGCATTCAAGAAAAACTATATGGACAATTTTTACAGTTAACCCCCCCAAATATTAAGAGTTAGCATACTTGAGCATTTCAAATAGGGAATTCATGGGACTAGCATGAATAGCTTGAGTTCCATGTGTTGCATGATGAAGTAACAAATCACAATTACAATATACAGTCAAATGTGGATTTTTAAACTTTTATCTTTAAATGTCCTTAAAAATATGTACATTCAATGGTAGTAAGATTCCATATCAAACGGACTAATCTGAACTTGAAGACATGACACTGAGATTTTGTGGGAAAGTGGCTGTTTTCGAAGATTAGTAATGATATAGGACTAAAAATTAAATTTCGTAGCTTATTGTGGACCATTTACTTCGAAATAAAATACCAATAAGAATATTTTTATTTGTAAAAGGGTTATTATAACTTCAGTTATAGGGATATTTTTTGTATAATATGAATCAAAATTTACTTTGAAGAATTCAAAACCATAGTAAGTTGGTATCGCCATCACAAGGACATCACTTCCACTCTAACACGAATGATTGGGATCCCACCTTTGGTCCCTTTTTGTCGCCTTTTTGTCCTCTCTCTCTACATTCCGAACAAAAAAGATGAGAAAATGGTATGGAACAAAATCTAAGCGAATTATATTCACAATAGGTATGTCAATATATATGTATCTTTTTACTAAGATAGATTACCAATTTTTTGTTTTTCCTACTTTTGCATCCAATGTTATAAATATTACTAAAAATGCTTTGGAAAAAAAATCAGAATCCTCCTAAACTTTCACCAAAATATTTCATACACAATTGTCCTTTAAAAAATATCAATTAAACTTTTGACCTTTCGAAATATTCATCAATTCACCCCCTAGATGTTAACTCCCATAAGATTTTCTGGCTCAGCCAGTCAACATCAATATTTTGGAGAAAAAATTGGTCCCATCTCGGACGTGTAAGATGGATATGTACAAAGTCGATGCAAAATGAAAGGGTGAAAATAGATTAGGGCTTCCAAGAAGGCCTTTTCTCTCTCTAATCATAAACAAATTAGTTTTAGCTAGAATACAAATTATGAGGGGGTGAAATATATTTTCTAGGATTAATGACCAATTAAAACTTCTTGTTAAAAGTATACTAACAATGCACTCTTAGTCTAAACAAATATGTAAGCAATTTAAAGGAGATCAGCGAAAAGAGTGCAAACGATTTATAGTAGTTCGACAAATCTCGACTTACGTCCACTCTCCAAGTTTTTTCTTGAAAATTCACTATCTTAAAGTTTGCGGGTGCTTGACAACCTTTGCAATTACTAGAACACTTCGAGTCTTCAAGAGAATCCCTCCCTTGGGAATTTTACAATCATTTATAGTGATCCTTTCAAGAGGATGTTATAGTTGAAGTAACTCAAGTTCACCAACTCTAGATCAAGGATGATTACAATAAAACTTTTCTATCTAGAGTGATTTACTCTTTTTGATTTTTTGACAAATCAAGCTCACAATAAATGATCAAGGAATTAAAGTATTGAATACAATTGTAGATAGGATTTTATGACACTTCAATACTCTTCCAACAACTCCAAGGGTTGAATTTATAAGCCAAAACTTGAATAGATTCGTTGCAACATTTAATACTTCTGATCTAGCCGTTTTGATTGAATCTCAGTCTTAGGTCTTGATTTGAACATGTAGGATCAAAATGTCCAAACTTCGATCGACACTTCGGTCGTCCAAACTTCAACTTTAGTAGAGGTTGCACTAAATAACCAGAGAGCAATTCTTTTTGATTGCTGAAGGTATTGCTGACTTCGGTCAAGGGTTTGTAACTTTTGGCCGACCAAATGTCAACTTCGGTCGATATTGTTCTACATTTCCAGTAAGCACCCTGTTCTTCCATTTGAGCTTTCATCTGACTTCGGCTGATCGAATCTCAACTTAGGTTGAGACTTTGGTCGACTGAACCTTAACTTTGGTCGAGATTGAACTGAATTTTCTGTGAGCTTTTGATTCCTCTGTTCCACTCCGATTGTGCCTTCTCAACTTCGGTTGATTGAATCATGGACTTCGGTCGTAGTTGCTCTGTTTATCCAGTGAACAATTCTTTCAATTGTTTGAGCTGCTATTTCACTTTGATTGAGGGTCTTAGGCTTACAGTAGCAGTTTTTACATTGTTTTCTTCACAAATCAAGATTTTTAATTATCCAATTTGTGTTTAAGTGTTGGTTTGACTCTTCTACAATATTTATGTCCATAATTACTTCAAACATGACTTGTAAAGAATTATGAATCTTATTGTGTTCATATGTAGACTTAGTTTTAAGTGCATTCTTATTTCTCTTTAAGGATAAGAACTAGTCAATTGAATTATTTCAACTCTAAGTTGTTTTATCAATCTATGCATGCATTTTTTTATCTTAAAACAAACTTGCTTGAGGTTGTCTTAAGTTGATTCAAGTGTTTATACATATGTGTAATCTTTTGACATTTCTTAATATAATTTTTAACATAAGTTTAACTAAACAAATCTTAATCATCAAAATCAAATATGCCTTTATTTCAATATTAGTGAAATTAGATTTCGAATGCTACAAACTACTAGGATTTGGCATCAAATCACTTAGTAATATCTACAATGTCTTGGCGATTAAGAGAGAATGACCAATGTTTCCACCAAAACGTCGACGTGAACGAGCTGAGTGAGAAAATCTGATGGGAGTTAATGTCGGGGTGAATTGATGAATATTTCAAAAGGTCTGGTGATTGAGAAAGAATGACCAATGTTTGCTCCAAAATGTCGACGTGAACGAGCTGAGCGAGAAAATCTGGCGAGAGTTAATGTCGGGGTGAATTGATGAATATTCCAAAAGTTCATGGGTAATTGATGTTATTCAAAGGATATGTGTATGAGACATTCAGGTGAAAGTTTTGGGAGAATTTTGATTTTTTTCCCAAATGCTGTCAATGAAGAATATTGGTGATGGAACAATGTAGTTGCATAAATGAATAACTCGATAATAAAAAATAGAAAAATTAGGGAGTTGTAGGTTTTTTAATGGCAAGTAATTATTATTATTTTTTTATTACTAGGAATAAGAAAATACAAGATTACATCAAACACGATAGAAGTCCATAATCACATTACATTAAGCTTAACTATAGTCCATCGAGAGAACAAACAAGCCCAACTATAGCCTATTAAGAGGACAAATAAGTAAACAAAGAACTACTATTCAGTGAAATAAATAATCAATTGACAAGGATTGACACTCTCACGTCTCTTTCAGAAGTATACAATGATGATCAACTAAGCTAACCCATTTGGTTTATTGCAAGCAATTATTGGAGCTAAGTAGATAGTTCCAGATTGTAACTCTTATATAAAAATTCTAACACATTTTCCCCCCTTCAAAATATGATACCCTTTCCAAAATTTCTTACTCTCATTTTAACCTTTACGCTGCAATTTTGGCTTATTGAAAATACCTTTTATGATACTAAAACTTTGTAAAATACAATTTACATTTTCTTGGATAGTAAAATAACTAATACAGTTTTTTTTTCAAATGGATAAGCAAGCAACAAAAACTTCTTCCCACAAGGAATCAATAGTAATCTATGCTATATGTGACTCACATTTAATAGCATCTTCTTATAAATTATAATGTGTGACTGAGGAAAAGTTTTAATATTAAACTAGGAATTTGTTATATTTTAAATAAATACCTTATTATTTATGTATAATTTTCTCAAATAATTATTTTCATCTAACTAGAACTTATTTCGCTACTACTTTTTAAATACTAGTACTACATATGCCGGTGCATATTACAAATTAGTGTTGGCAACTAAGAAATTAAGGTGAAACCAAATCTTGCCTCAATTGTCATAACAATACATATTTGTTTTTTGAAGTACTTTTAGGTACTTGAACTCAGCCTTTTCCTGCAAACAATTAATAATTATTGAACTTAAAAACAAAATAAGGAAGATAGATTAAGGTCTTTGGGGGGGAAAGAGTGATTGTATCATTGTATGGCCATAGTTGAAAATTTATAAATTTCCAATTTAGTGATTCAATCCTTCTCTTGAGCAAAAGAACCCTCCCCTCATCATTCAAAATATATAATCGAAATATGTAAAAGACAATTTTGTTTTTGGCTGTCTCAAATTGCCCATAAGAAATTAAAGCACCAAACAGAAAAGTTAGAGGAGAAGAACAAGAATCAAAAAGTCGTCCCTCATAATGGGGTCCCCCGCAAAACACGTACTCACAATTCCACCAACAATGAGAAAACAAATAATTGCATATACTATTGAAACAAACCCAGACCAAAATCCACTAAGCAAAGCATTAATCACACTCAACACATTTATACTTTTACTAATCTTCCAACTTGGATTATTCACTTTCAATTCTGTAAGTTAGCTCCTCACACTTTGAGTCAAGTTACAAAGTCCCTCCCTCCATCTACCATTTAATTATAAGGTTAGCATGTTCATTGCTGCTTATTAGTAGTAATTTTTACTTTTTTTCTAAAAAATTGAGATAAAATATTTGTTATAACTTTTATTTTTACTTATGAGATAAAAATAACTTTAAATTTTTATAAAAAAACTAATTTTTAGAAACTCTATATTTGATGTTTTTCAGATTCTATTTTTGAATAAACCATTTTAATACAAGTTCAGTTATACAGACACACTTGTAAGAGTAATTGTCATATGACTACAACATGACATTTTCTCACCTCGTTAGCAACTTACACTTTCCAAAAACACTTGGGGCCCTTGCACTTTGACTAAAAAATTTCTTTAGTCTATCCACGTTTAATTTTGTTCTTATATGAATGCCGATTCTATTAGCCTTAATCTTAGATGGATAAAATGTTGATATTACAGCTTAACTTAAAGTGTTAGTAGTTGATTGTCATAATTTAAAGTAAAATGACAAGAAGTAAAATTTTGGTGAAAAATATAGATAGGGATGCTAATTGTGCAGCTAACTCCACAAACAAAATAATACTAAAATTTGGTGATTTCAAAACAATAATCAAAACAAACCTATCTCACCCTTTCCTTTCCATTGCTCATAAAAGTAAGCCAACACAAAAAGCCAACACACTACAAACTCAAACATTCTTTCTTTGCATTAAGGGCAGTTGCAGACAAAGGAGTTGGATTTTCGCTCTCAAGACATCATTTACTTTTGGATCTTAACCCTTTTTCTTCTAAGTTCATGGATGATGCTCAATGGCCACAGGTGAGTTAATTTAGTAAGCTCCAACTTTATTTTCTTAAAGCTTTGCAATTCTAAGCCCTCTCTCTTTCTCATTTTTTTTTCTTAGGGTTTTTGCTACTAAGGCCAATTTAGAACAAGTTCCTCTAGTTTTGAGAATTTGTGGTATATTTCTGTATAATTATTTAAGTTGTTTTTGGCACCCTTATAGTAAAATTTAATTTCATTAATTGTTTACCTTTTTGTGAGATGATAGATCTTCAAGGTAAGTGGAAGTTGAACTCACATCAAACTTTTGTCATTCTTTTCTTTTTCTTTTTATTGTTTTTCAAATTTTAAGTCTTAGTTTGTTCTTGAAGGATGAAATCACTGCACTTTTTCTTTCCTCTACTTATGCATAACTGGTAAAGGTATGGAAAAAGGTCCTGATTGTTATTATCCTCTTTTTATTCAAAATACAACTAAATCAATCCACAAAGTGGAAGCTATCTTCTTTTTTTTGACAGTTAACCATAATGAGTTTCTCACTATTTTACTAATCTTTAATTTGCAGATTTCTATATCATAAGATTTTTCTCTAATGGCCTCTCTCTCTCTCTCTCTCTCTCTCTCTTAATTTGACATCCAGAGAGTATATCAAGTTCAGGAACAAATCTAAACCTGGATCAAGATTCTTGAGCAATTTATGATCTCTCTTTACTAATCTTGTGTAGATTTCTATATTATGATCTTTTGCTCTAATTCCTTCTCTCCCTCTTTCTCTTCTCATGGACTGATTAGCATAGTAGTACTATTCATCAACCATGTAGTTCGCGAAATGTTTTTGCAACAGATTTTTAAACCTAACTATATATTACTCCCTCATCCCAATTTGCTTGTCCATTTGTACTATTTTGAACACCTCAAAAAATCATCTATATTTTTTTATTTATATTATTCTTGAAGATTTTAAAAGTTTTGTATAGAAGAACTAATTAAAATATTTTGATTGTTGTAAAAAATCATAAAAAATAATTCACAAAAAATATATTATTTGTGGATCAAATTAAAAGACACGAATGAGAAAAAAAAAAAAAAGACAAGCCAATTGGGACAGAGAAAATATAACACATGGTATCTCTTATATATTTGTATTCTTAATGTAACAACTGTTACTATCAACGACCTTGTTCACATTGAATGAAACATGTAACTTCTGTGTTCTCATGTGACTAGGTCTGATTTATTTTTATTTTCTGCAATGATATCTCCCGAATCCTATGTTAGAGTTTCTTATATTTCTAACATCTCTTCACGAGGGTCGAGCAGGTGAGAACCATGGAAGAGACAGCTTCAATGAGTGCATGCTCCAAGCCTATGATGTCAGAGAGAAAGGTTAGGCCACTGAGGGATCAACCCATGAATTGTCCCAGGTGTAACTCAACCAACACCAAGTTTTGTTACTACAACAACTACAGCCTCACTCAACCAAGATACTTTTGCAAGACTTGTAGAAGGTATTGGACTCAAGGTGGGTCCCTTAGAAATGTTCCTATTGGAGGAAGCTCAAGGAAAAACAAGAGATCATCTACTTCCATACCATCACCATCACCATCATCTCATAAACATCTCGATCTCAGCCCACCAACAAGCCTCTCACACTTCTCTTCTCAAAACCCTAAAATCCATCAAGTACCCCAAGATCTTAACCTAGCTTTCCCAACTTCTATGCAAGACTACCTTAGCATCTCTCAATTTGTGGAGTTGCCTAAGATTCAAAATCCCTCTTCAAGGGGGTTGTATTCTTTTATCCCGACCCCGATGCCAGATTCAACTACGCCGTATAGCCACACTTTAGGGTTTCATTTGCAAGAGTTGAAACCAAACTTGAGTACTGATGGGATTGGAAATAGGTTTGGTAATGTTCATGGGGTGGTTCAAGAATGGTGGGAGGTTATTGATGTTTCCTTTAGGAGAGATGAAACAGGTTACAAGCACAAGTGATCAAATTGATCATCAAAACAAGGGACAAGGGAGTTCAAATAATATTGGGTATTGGAATGGAATGTTAGGTGGGGGATCATGGTAAAGGCATATGATGATTTACTAGGAAAGCTATTAGGGGTTGCTTTTTTGCTTCTTCTTTTTCTCTCTCTTTTCATTTGGTTGGTAACTACTTGTTTGGAGTTGTTCATGAGGACTGACTTACAGGAAGGATAAGGTTTCTTTGTCCTTCACTTTACTCTTTTTTGGTGGTTGTGAACATTTGAAGCTTCAATTGATTGGTTCACCTTGTTAGGCTTTGTTGCCTGATTATCAAGTTTTGTATGGTTAACCTAAATTCTCATTATGTAATGTTTTGACAATCATGGATGTAATCTATCTATCTATCTATAACTAGTGAAAGTACATTCGTACTCACATACGAGAGGAATGACCAACAACACATTCTTTTAAAAGGGCATCCTTAATCATCACCATAGTTAAAAGGTAAATAAGGCTAGGGTTTCACTTTTCAAAAAGCAGAAGATAGCCAAGAGGGTGTTCTCTAACTTGCACCATGACATTTTCTTTCGGCATGGGCCGACTTTTTATGATGCAACAAAACGATTTTTGTAAAATGGAATGCCACCAGCTGCAAGTTAACATAGGTCTTGCTCATGATTGCACGGCACCACAAACGTTGATAAACAAATTTAGATACGCATGTTAATATTTTCCTAGGTAAAAAAATTCCCCAAATCTAGGGAATTAATGGGTTGGTTTACTCCCACTACTATCATAATTGTTGGTATTAGCATTAGAGCTAGCTTTCAATCCATAGCTATTGTAATTCTTTTAGCCATAAAAGCACCTCATAAAGCAAGCTGCAGGAGTTATGTGCATAAAAAAAAGAAGCAGCAACCTAGTTTACTATTCTTCCCATTGGAGTCCAGTTAAAAACAGAAATCCCTAGTTTACCTGCCTCAACCAAAAGCTCACCTAAATCATTTTCTATATGATCCGCTCATTCTTGGAGGGTCCTAATTCACTGCTCCATCTCCACTACAAAATCATTACTTCCATGCTTCCCACCTCCTAATATTCAAACATAATAAAGAAAACCTGACAAATCCACCACTCTTTGGCCTTGAAGGGGGACCCTCCAAACATTTCTTTGGAAGCGTGCAGAGAAATAATCTGCTCCAATGATAGGGTTGGGCGGGGTATTCGGCTAACTTCACACGGATTTTTTTTATTACAACAGTAATATTGTGTTATTGTTATCACGTAGTATCATAGTTCAATTATAAATTATCAGGCTTGTACAAATATTAATATGACAATTATTGATTTTTCAAAATAAGTAGTTATATTCACCGCTTAGAGTTCTCCCATTTTATTTATAAATTTATTATTAATTGATTATACCATATCATCAACGACAAGTGGTATAACCATTGCATTAAAGATTTACTCCTTGAAATCTCCTAACATGGGAAAATATGCATACATTTATTGGGTTTCAAGTGAGTTATGGGAAATAGGCATACATTCTCTTTGATATGTTTTTGCATTTTATGTCAAAGAGAAATATTTCTATGCTTGTATTCAATACATGCATGAAAGAAATAACTCTCTTTTTAAAAACATTTAGACTGTATTTGGATCCTAGATTTGGTGAGAGAAAATAAAATAAAAAAAAAAGTTAGATGATCTAATCGTTCAAGACTATTGCATCATCTACTTTTTTTTATTTTATTTTTTTTCACCCCACCCAAACATAACCTCAAAATAATATTCTTATGTTAAAAATGCTTGAGTCATCATTCTAACATTTGGTGTAAAGTGTGAGGAATGTTTTTAAGAGATAAATGTTGGATAATGTGGGGTGAAAGAAAATTGAATGCAGACTAATGTGGTTGTCGACAAGCAATTTCCGGTGGCTTGATGCTGTTCGGACGAGCCTACAAGGCAACAATAATGAGAAGGACTATCTGGAGCTATTTTGGAGACAGTCCTTCGACGATCAAATCAGTGGCTAAAAAAGTAGAGACAAAGATAGAGAAAGAAAATGGTTCTTGGCTCTGGTTCTTAGAGAAAGAAAGTAGATAGAGAGGGTAAAAATGACTTACTTGTGAAAGTGAGTGTTCTCTTTTTATAGAGCAGCTCGGCCAATGTGAGAACGCGCCAACTACCATGTCAGTGAGTCGACGACTGAACCAATCATGCTCCTAGG
>BRYE01000014.1:13367074-13374574 GCA_030159115.1 Actinidia arguta var. hypoleuca | reverse complement strand
ATTGAAAAAGAATTTTCAAGAGGGAATATAGATACCACACTTTATATTAAATTAAAAACAATGACATGCTCCTAGCACAAGTTTACGAGGATAACATTATTTTCGGTGCTACTAATGAATCTCTTTACAAAGAATTTGCTAAGTGAATTCAGGGAGAATTTGAAATGAGCATAATGGGAGAACTAAATTATTTTATCGGTCTTCAAATTAAGCAATTGAAGGAATACATTTTCATCAACCAAGCCAAGTACATCAAGGACTTGATTTAGAAATTTGTCATGAATGATGCAAAGCCTATGAGTACTTCAATAAAATTGGACAGCGATTAAGGAGGTAAATCGATTGATATTAAGTTTTATAGAAGCATGATAGAATTCTTGTTATATTTAACTACTAGTAGGCCTGATATTATGTTTAGTATTTACTTGTGTGCTAGATTCCAATCCAATCCCAAAGAATCACAGGTAATTATTGTGAAGCGAATTTTTTGATATCTTAAACATACACTAAATCTTAGACTATGGTATCCAAAAGATAAATCGTTTAATCTTGTTGCCTACAATGATGCTAACTACGCGGGGAGTAGAGTCGATAGGAAAAGTACAAGTGGCTCTTGCCAATTCTTAGGCAACATGATTGTGTCATGGTGTTCTAAGAAACAAAACTCCATAGCTCTTTCCATGGTTGCAGCTGAATATGTAGCAGTCGGTAGTTGTTGCGCCCAAGTATTGTGGATGAAAACAATTAGAAGATTATGGGATTGCTTTTGACCACATACCCATTAGATGCGATAATACTAGTACTATTAACTTAACTAAAAATCATATTCAGCACTCACGTACAAAACATATTGAAATAAGATACCACTTTATAAGGAATCACGTGCAAAATGGTGATATCGAACTTGATTTTGTAAGCACGAAAAACAACTAATTGATATTTTCACAAAACCTCTAAGTGAGGATAGATTTTGCATGATTAGAAGGGAATTAAGAATGAGTAATCCTATGGATTGATGAACTTTAATATCTAAATACATTTTGTGAAATAAAATGTTTGCAAACTATGTTCTTAATTCATTTTAGGCACCTACACAAACTCTGCAACTCCACGTGTCGACACTCAAGTTTCATGTGTCGGCACATAGCAATAGAAAGTTTTACAATGAACAAAGTGTCAACACTTCAGCATTCATGTGTCGACACACATAAAAAAACCAATAAGGTCACAATTCCCAAGTGTGATGTAATACCTCGAACCACAAAAACGAGTATTAATTAATAACCGAATTAATTTTATTTAATTTTAAATAAAACTTATATTAAATGATTCTACAATTAGGGGTAAAAACGAAACACGATAATGCGACACGATGTGAACACACGGTGAATACGTAGCGCGATGCATGTGTGTGCTACCCGTGTGTGTGTGCATGTTATGCTTATGTGCATGTGTGACACAAAGAGAGAGAGAAAGGGCTGATGTGCCTTTGCCTATGCATGTGTGTGAATGTGGTGTGCATGTGAGGCATATTCCTAACAAAGCCAAAATCTTAAATTATAAGATAGACCCAGCAACTTCCATCTCCAAGACTCTATCCCAACTTCACGAAATATAAACAGAAACATAGAAAGAAAGGAAAACAAAGAAAAGGGAAAAGCGAGAAGAGGAAAAGAAAGAAAAAGAAGAAAAAAACGATACTGATACGATTTTTCATCAAGGTAAATTCTAAATTTTTTCTCCTTTATTTCTTTAAGATTTATTATTCAAAACTATGTCTAGTACAATTTAAACCCTCCAAATACCCCGAAAATACATGTTTTTAAAATAAAAATTTGAATAATTCAGAGTCCTATGATATTTCTAGATCAGCCACCGTATTTTAATTATAACTTTCTCATATGAAGTCCGAATTACTCCATTTAAATTGATTTGGAAAGATATTAAAATTATATATAACTTTTATTTATAACTTTATTTCAAATTAAGATTTTAAATGGTCCGAAATTAGACTGAAATAAAGATTTCGAAACTAGAAAGAATAATTTTAACAGAACGTTTATGAATTTTATAAAAATAGTTAAAGACCTTATAAAAATTTGTAAATTTTATATGTTTTAAATATATATGTTTAGTTACTAATTATTTAATTTCATAAATTTTGAAAATATTTTTAATGCCCAAATTATTTATAAACTAAAATGCTGTCAGTAACAATTTTAGGCAGAAATTTTAGAAGTTTAATGAATTTATAAAAATAGTTATGTAGTTTTAAAATTTATGATATAATTACTGTAAATAGATATATGTTTCCAGTTTGTTATATAAAAATTTCAGAATTAAATGTACTTGAAAGAATTTTATAAAAATTATGTACCAAGTTGCTATTTTTAAAAAATTAAATGCAGAAAAGTAATCTAAAATTTAACATAGTTTTTAACTTGAAAAATTATGAAATTTAGTATAATTATAGCCACGATAATATTAAATCTAATGATTCAAATATGAAACGTAGGACCCGAGTTCGAGAAATATTAGCCCGGAACATTAGCTCACAGAGTGTAGAAGATCAGAACATACTTTCGGTGAGTCTTGTTATATTTTACTTACTTTAAATGAGTTTTACAATGAAAGCATGTGTTGTTCGAATTTTTAAAATATGATGATAATTTTACTGATAAATACATGCTATGTTATGTTTTTGAATATGCCATGAAATGTGAAAATGATTACTTTTCAAATATGATTTAGACGACACATAGTTCGAACGATGCCCCGACCGCTAGGGAAAAAGAATATAGCGAGAAGTGATGTAATAAGGAGTGGATCATAGCCACCTATCATGAGTGATATCATGCCATACTTATGTTAGGGTCGCTCCCTAATTACTGATGTTCGTTGAACAGGTGTATGTGTTGCAAGTGTCAATCCAATATAATTTTGAATTACTGATATGAAATCAGGAAAAATGGGCCTAGATGTGCCAATGACTGAAATGAAAAAGGATTGACAAGATAAAGTTATTTTATGTTAAAATAAATTTCTTTTGATTTATAATTTCACGGGCACTTGTTAGTATTATATAGCTTGACTCACACTAACCTAGTGCTTAAGACGTAGTTGTACGTAAATTTCAGGTAATGAGAAAGAAGTGGCACGCGACTGAAGGCAGGCGACCTTAGTCAATTTTTGTTGACTTATGCCATTTACTTAGCATAGGAGAGTAGTTCTTTTGTACTTGTACAATTTTGATAATGGTTATGCCGGACTGTGGCTGACCGTAGTTGTATATATAACTGTAAAATTACTTTTATATTTTTAATGTCACGTCAGCTTTGGTTTTATTTAAATATGCTTCCTTTATATTGTTTATATTCAAGTATAAATATCTTGATTAAAAAGAAAATCCCTAAATTAAGTTAAGTAGTAGGCCTTAGTGAGTGGGACTCATTGGCCGGTCGCGATGACACCGATTATAAAGGTGGACCCACGTATATAAATGGGTTGGGTCGTGACATGTTAACACCTCACGTATAAGTGTCGACACATTTTAACAGAAAGTTCATTGTTCATTGATTTTCAGGTGTCGACACATAGAGTTCAAGTGTCGACACATACAAACAGAAAGTTTTTGGGTCTCAAGTGTCGACACCTCACTAACAAGTGTCGATACATTAGAACAAAAGATTTATTTAAGAACCAGATGTCGACATTTAAAAAATATATGTCGACACATTCGAACAGAATATTGGACCTTTTAAACCTAAGTTGAACCTAGTGAACCCGATTTGAACCATTTGAATTCCAAAGTGTCGACACCTGAAGAATAAGTGTCAACACATGAGTTAGACCTATATATACGAACGAAACCCAATTTCATTATTTTATGCAGCTCTCCTCTCTTTTCGAGTTCCCTCCAAGCTTTGAACCATCACCAATAACCCACGATCCACCTAAAATCATTCTTCTAAACTCTATATAACATCTAATCGAGCCTTTTCATCTTCTCAAAACTGTCCTTGATTCATCAATGGCACCAAAATTAGCAAAATCGAAAAGGATTCACTTTGCTCTAGTGGTGTTGACACCCACCATAAAAAAAGGCCAGAAGAGAACATCGAAAGTAAATCCTAGGAAGGATAAGGGGAAGAAGAAAGGATAATCAACCTCTACTCCAGCCCTAGAAAGGAATGTGCTGCATTTTAACGAGGATAAGTCTCAAGAAAGGTATAATATTGATTTCTCTCTTTGCAAAGTGTCAAATGGTAGATGGGTTGATTATAATTTCTTTGACTCTCACAATTTTTAATTTAGCATAAAATTGGACAACCTAGGTTGGAAGTCCATGACCACTATGCGAGACGACGTATACCCTGATTTAATGGACTATTTCTATGCTAATGATGTATCGATTGATAACAACATCAAAGGAGTGTCATTTACGTTGGACAGAAATGTGATTCAAAAAATTTTAGGAATCGGGTTTGGCGGAGAACTTTATAGGGACAATATACCTAGAAAGGAACAATTAAACGTCCTTTATGGACAAGACACGAATTAATGCATACAACCGACATCAAATGACTTGCCTTTCGAGTTGAGGATAGTCCATCATTTTGTCTGCACCATGTTCATTCCCCAAATAGGAAAGTACGAGCATGTCTTGGATAAGGAACTATTTATTTTGTAGGCATACATTAACGACTCCAAGATTGACCTGCCCCTATTTATGATGGACCAAATGCATAGAGCCACCATGAACAAAGTTAGCCTGCCTTATGGAATATTTTTGACCAAAGTGTTCAAGTACGTCAAAATTGACTTGAACAACGAGAATAAGTGAGTCCCTTAAGCAATAAGTGATGAGTACAATGAGAAAACCTTGAAAAGAATGGGGTATATTTTGAAAAACAACAAGTGGACTCTGAAGTCATCCAAGAAAATAGGCGAGGAAAGTACTTTGAAAGAAAAAACTCCATTTGGAAGTAGGAGTGCCAAAAATCACTGATACATGAATGAGGGAAGTGAAGCTGAACTGAGTGGTTTTATGGTTCAAGTATTGAAATTGTTGCAAAAATTGAATGAGAAGGCTAACAATGCTGCAACAAGGTTGCTACTTTTGGAAACAAAAGTCTGTGAATTGAAGAAAAAAGTAAAATTGTTGAGAATGGGAAAAGGAAAGAAGAAGAAAAAGATGAGGAGAAAGAGAAAGAAGATGAGGAAGAAGGAGAAAAGGACAACCAAGAAGGAAAAGGAAGTGAGGAGGCTAAGCAAAAAGCTGGAGACGAGGACTCGTTTGACACTGAATCTAATGAACCCCTAATAATTCGCAAAATGGGTCACAAATATGCACTAAGAAAGGGAGAAGGAAAGAAATCTTTAAATACCATGGAAATCCCTCTCTTCCTAACTCCATTGCCATCTCCCTCTCCACGACTTGTCTCTTCACCACCTATCACATCACGACCTCCCTCTCCCAACTAAGATCACTCACAATTTCATTTTGCACACGTATGACTATTTATGTTTTAAGAACAACACTCTCAAAATAGGTCATTATAGTATTTTGGATACTATGACTCTATTTTCATTTAAATTTTGTGGTCTCCTCCAGTTACTGTTATGGATTTCATGGCTGACATATATGTTCTCATATCTGTGGTTCGTTATAGTTTCTATGTCTTATGTAATTTGAATGGTTGCATGATAATAAGGGAAATTTGAACTCCTTAAGTAAGGGGGAGAAGTATTGAATCTTTTAGACATGAATGAATCTTTGTAGTTATCATTGAACTTGAAATAGATATAATGAAACTCATTTTTGATAGATTGAAAAAAAGGGGGAGAGAAGTGTTATGAATATGAATGGTCTGAATATGAATGGTGTGTATGACATATTGAACTTACGAATGTATGAATGATATTGAACTTTAAGAATGAATAAATGATATTAAACTTAAGAATGTATAAATGATACGTGAATGATTATCATGAGAAATGCTTCATTACAAATGAAAGGGAGAGCTAAACCTGGTATGTGATCTAAATAGTGGTCAGTCCACTTTCAATGATCATTTTCTAAATTTCAATATTCATATAATGAGAAGTTTTGTAATCATCAAAAAGAAAGAAATTATTGACTCAATGCCTCGATTTTGATGATAACAAAATATTGTATTAATGTTATAATGATTCTACTTAGTGTACAGATCATATTATCTATCAATCTCTCTTAGGATTATGAATTGAAGATCTTGAAGATCCTATGCGTTGAGAAGCTTATCAAGTATGTTTAAAGATTGAAGAAGAAAAAATCCATTCAAAGGACTTGGAAGCTATCTTGAAGAATTTGAGGAAGCTATGCCCCTCAATGGATTGAAAACCTTGAAAATATATATCCAAAGTGAAGACCCCTTGAAGGACTTGAATTGGTTGACGCTCAAATGGCCAAGGGAAACATTGAAGAATGTTGTTGAAGTGTCGACACATGAAGGCAGTAGATACAATTCTTGAAATGAAGTGTCGACACATGGCCTTGAAGAGTTGACACATATGGATAGTAGATAATCGAAAATAAAAGTGTCGACACATCGAGTTGAAGAGTTGACACGTGTGGACAGTGAGCAAATCTGGAATTGAAAGTGTCGACACATGATTTCTAAAAGTCCACACATGAAGACAGTAGAAAATTTGAAATTGAAGTGTCGACACATGTGAACAGCGGACCAAGTTTGGAAAGACTGATGGTCAAGAGTTGATACATGATTTTGAGGTGCCGACATATGGAGACAGTGTATATTGACATCTTCTAAGGTTTTTACCAAATACAACCACCTCTTTTATAGTTTCTAAAATTGCTCCTTTACTTTTAAAACTATTTTCAAGATTTTTTTCTAAAGTTATTTTTTGTGCAACAATAACAAGATTATCCTTATATTACTCAATACACCAATTAAAATAAAATGAACATTCTTGTTTTTCTCTTAAAATATTATTTATTTATAAACTAATCTATTTTTATTTTTCATCAATAAGTATTTTTTATAAAATAATTGATCCAAATAATTTATTTTTTATGTATTGCTAATGAAAATGTACATAAAACTATTTTTTTATTCCCAATAAGAATTTTTATTTTAAAATTGATCCAAATATTTTACTTTTTGAGTGCTCTTAACCTAAACATACTCAAAAAATAATTTTTTTATCAAATATATTTTTAAAAAAAGAGAATGTTTGTTCATTTTAATTGGTGTATTTAAAAAATAAATTTGAAAGCCCTAAACGTAAGTACAATTTTATTATTTTTGTACAAAAAATTAGCTCCCAAAGAGTATCTTGATAATAGTTTTAAAAATAAAAAAATGTCAGTGTAATTTTAAAAATTCCAAGAAATGTTACTATATTTGCCAAATATCTTAGAGGAGGTTAGTGAAATTTATTCTTAAATATATTATACTATTTTGATCATCTAAAATAGGATTGAAATATTAGGTTGAA
>BRYE01000014.1:13352074-13359574 GCA_030159115.1 Actinidia arguta var. hypoleuca | reverse complement strand
AATCACATATTGGAATCAAAAGTATATTTTGATATGAATGAAAGTGTACTTTATTACATCATATTTTCATTGTATAGTTATGTATCATATTTTGGCTTGAGACATCAAGTCCATTGTTAAATCTTTTCAAGGTAACTCACCTTTACTATAAAATAAATTTTAGATACCAAGGGTTATCCTGATTCGTGAGGCATGTGGATTGCCGTTTAGTTTTTTTTTTTTTTTTAGAAAACTTAATTATGTATTTTTGGGAAAGTATAATATTATTTTGGCCCGGTGTGGGCATTGTCTATGGGATATCGTTTTGTTTTGTACTTGATAGCTCATGGAGAGCATGGTCCCACGGGAGGGATAGATTAGCTATACTTTGATATTATGACAAAAATATATGTATTTGTCGTATTGTATGCCGTTGGTTTTTCTTTAATTAATGTGTATGCTTACGTGGTTGGATCACGTATTATCCGGGGCGTGACACTATTGATTACTGAGATGAAAGAGCCAAGGAAAAAGGATTAAGTTTTCCAATGTGGAAGCATTTAGAAACTTCTGATTTTGTGGCAAGAGCTAAGTTGATTGTTTTCGCTTTCTTACGAACCAAAGAGCAGTAAAATGTGGGACTCAAGGGTTTCCATTACTTTTCTTGGCAACTACACTCTAAAAAATTAGAATGCTTGGCTAAGATTGGCAGCCATATATTGTTTATATGATCAAGACCTAAGGGGCAATACATTTGGGCAATCTACTATATTTGAGGCTTCTATTCAGTGTTGTTTTGCATTGGCTCATTCTTGTCAGTATAATATTCTGAATTGGGTGTGATTTGTAATTTTGTGATTCTAGACTTTCTAGTATACGCTCTTAGTGGTTTGCCTTGATAGGTTATGTTTGTATTGAAGCTGCAACCTTATTTATGATCTCCACACATGGTTAAATTGATGTAATAAACTCTGGTTAATGTTTGTCATCGTTTCTTGTTTGATTATTGAGAAATCGGAAGACTCAGGGACAAAGAACTAAGTTTTCCAATAATTAAGAATTTAGCTCAAACAAGAGTTTAATGGTTGCGTGGCAAGAGTTAAGTTGCTCATTCTGGATTTCTTAGGAACTAAACAGTAGTAAAATGCGAGACTTATTGGTTTCCACTCCTTTTCTTGTCCTTAGTCTTCTAAGGCAAGTTCACTCTCAAAAGTCATAACATTTGGATTAGATTGCCAGCCATATCTTGTTCTTATGTCAATTTCATGCATTTAATCTTTGTTCCTTTTGGTATTGATCTTGTTCTTGTCATTTTTGTTATTTGACAGTATGATGAAATATTGGGCAAAGGTGCATTCAAGACTCTGTATGGTTCTATAACTTAATATTTCAATTGTTTTTCTCGATTCAGTGTATTAGCTATAGTTTATCAATCCTTTACTGAATGAAGCTTTTACTAACTACGAATGGTGCCACTTTGTTTCCTTGACTCATATTTGTAGCTACAAGGCTTTCGACGAAATTGATGGAATAGAAGTTGCTTTGAACCGAGTGAGGATTGATGATGTATTGCGGTCACCAGAGGATTTGGAAAATTATATTCTGAAGTTCATCTTCTTGAAGCATTGAAACATGAAAATATCATCAAGTCCTACGATTCATGGATTGATGATAAGAAGAAGACTGTCAACATGATCACTGAGCTTTTCACATCTGGTAGTCTGAGGCAGTAAGTTTATTGTTTCTCATTTATATGTTAGCCAGCGTGTGTTCTTCAAGTAATCATGTTTATTTTCGCTATCAGATACCGTAAGAAGCACAGAAGTGTTGACATGAAGGCTATAAAGGATTGGGCAAGGCAGATTCTCTGAGGTTTGGACTATCTTCATAGTCAGAACCCGCCAATTATCCACAGGTACTTGAAATGTGACAATATTTTTGTTAACGGAAACCATGGAGAAATCAAAATTGGAGACCTTGGATTGGCAACTGTAATGCTGCAACCTACTGCTAATAGTGTAATTGGTACGAATGAATCCCTTCACTTGAATTTCGTTGACCAATCGACTTGATTATGAATGCTGAACTTTTTTGTTTTCCATGTTAGGAACTCCCGAATTCATGGCTCCAGAGCTGTATTAGGAGGAATATAATGAACTGGTCGATGTATATTCTTTTGGGATGTGCATATTGGAAATGGTTACTTTTGAGTATCCTTACAGTGAATGCAAGAATCCGGCTCAGATCTAGAAGAAGGGTACTTCTGTAAGTTTGCCCATCTTTAGCATCATCATACTATTTTAATGCCTGGTAGATAGTTGAAATTTGTTTATATAACAGTCCATGACGGGTTTGATCGCAGGGCATCAAATCTGACGCCCTTGGCAAGGTAAACGATCCCGAAGTTAAGACATTCATCGATAAATGTCTGGTTCCAGAGTCTGAAAGATTGTCTGCTAAGGAACTTCTCGAAGGTTCATTTCTTCAATTCAAGACTGTAAAGGAGCCAATTCGTGATCCATTGTGGTTACCCAACCACCTTCCCTGATCATTGAGTTTATTGAACTCCGGGCCTCGTTCTATGGATATTGATCCTGACTATAACCACTCTGCATGCACGGACTCCAATAATTGGAGTCCATGTTCTCCAGTTGTGGAATTGCAGAGTTTGCACCAGAACAATGAGTTTAGATTGAGGGGGATGAAAAATGATGACTCCTCGATATCATTGACATTGCGGATTGCTGATTTGAGTGGTAAGTGAATAATCATTAATTTGATTTACTCTATTTCATAGCAGAATAGGCTGTTATTGTTTTTTCTTTCCCGCAGGTAGAGTAAGGAATATACACTTCCTCTTCTACCTTGATACTGACACTGCACTCTCGGTCGCTGGTGAGATGGTTGAACAATTGGAGTTAGCAGATCATGTTGTGGCATTCATTGCTGAGTTCATTGATTACTTAATAATGTGAATACTACCTTGTTGGAAACTCTCATCAAATTACAACTGTAGTGGCATGGGAAGTACATATGTAGAATCTCCAGTACTATCTGAGTTCAATTTGAGTCTGCCAGAAGATGATGTACAAGCCGACAAAGGTTGCTCCCATAATAACTCCAATTGTGCTACTCCGCATGTTGATCTTAATAGTTCTCTGAGTTTGGCATGTTTGGAAGATAACGAGTCACAAGCATCAGCTGGTTCTCAGTTCATACTCGACGATGTGTCCTCTGAGAATGATAAGATTGGTGAATCTGCTAATTGTGGAATTGATGAAAGCTCAAAAGACTTTAGTGGATATGCGTTTAACATAAGGGATTTCGATGAATGAGTTTGCAAAGAGCTTGGAATTGTCATTTGTGGATTTAAGCAGAACTTCTAAAGTTCTGAGCTCCACGAGCTGCTGTTCATGTTTGTCCTTATCAAGTTGGAGCTTGATGCTATTGACGTACAGTATCAGCAATGGTCCAAAAACTATCGAGGATGAGGGAGGAAGCACTGGAGGCCACCAGGAAAAGATGGATGACAAAAAAGAAACCGACTGTTGATTGAGTAATAACATGTTATTTTTCTATTTTGTTTATATACTTTGGCTTTGGGAGTTTATTTATTTGTTGTCTGCAAGTTCCATGAAAATTCTGACATATGGGTTTGTAAGCTTTTTATTTGAAACCTCATATACTGGATGCGTCCTTGTGCAGAACTCGGTGATTTCTGTGAGCCTGTTTCTGTAATTAGGGAGGGAAGATTATTTTTAACTAGGTTGTTAGTGTTCATAATTGTCCAGTTTCCTCTATTGTTAATGTAGTGTCAGGTAATTTATCTTCGGGCTTGAACTACTTTAGACGGACTCATTATGTTAAATTGGGTTTTGGGTCATATAATTATGTTTTATTTATTTTTCTTGGGATTTGTGGCCTAGGCCGACTATTTGTATTTGGGCCAAAGGTCATGAGAGGGCATTTAATTAAATTGGTTGGGCTAAGCCCATTACATGTTAAGTTGGACCCATTGTAAATGGGTGGAGACTATACTAATGTAGGTGTGTGTGATACACCATAGTGGAACCCTATGAGATTTTTCAAACACACTTCCCCTTTTCCAAGACCACCGACTCTCTCTCTCCCTCCCTCATTTTCCTTTTTTCTTTTTGTTCTTCCTCTTCTCCTTCATTGTCAACGTGAAAACCTAAGGAGCTCCGGCCAAAGACTCCACTTCCGGCCACTTTTCGGCGACCTTCGGCCTTTACTCAAAGAACGAAAGTTGATCATCTCTTTGAGCTCTTCGATTCCAACCGATTGGAATTTCGATAGGGCTCCGTTTGAATCTCTATTTTTTTAAAATTCGTCATTTTTTTTAGAGATAGTTTAATATTGTGTTAATGCCCTATTATCTTTATTTTTATGATTTTGAAACGTATTTAGTTGTTAGAATAATATTATGTAAATATTTTGTTATCATGAAAATCTAGAAAACTACATGTTTAGGTGAATAATAACGTAGCCTTAATAACGCGTGCCGCGTGTTTGATGAAATGCTTGTGAGAATATCGGATTAATTGCGGAATAACGAATTTATGTGTTTATGTGATTAATTCGATTTTATGTTAGTTATTTGGTAGAAAACTATGCCATAATTAATATGTTAGGACGTTAGAGACTTTTTCGTGATTCGATAGTTATTTAATTTGTTGAAATTGAATGTTGAGATATTGTGAACTTTAATTGTTATGTTCATTTTATATATACTATGCTTTGCGCATTGGATTATTGATTATGATATTGAGCATAAACATATCATATCATAATTGTGGCATTGTCAGTGTTTGCGTGGCATTGTCAGTGTTTGCATGACATTAGGTTGGATACATTGATGGACGGTACTCCCTTAGGGGGTACTAAGGTTGAAAATTTCGGATGTGGATGTGGTTGTGAGAAAAATGGCGGATGTCTCCCTAATAAACATTCACTCCAATCTTTACTCGGTTAGCTCCCGGGGATTGGTTTTATCTACGCTCCACGTAGGACCTTTTTTCCGTATTCTTTTACTTGTTGACCTCGTTCCCGTGGTATGGATTTTGGGGCGCGATAGTTAACCAACAGTATTGTTCATCTTCGGCACTTTAAAATCTGCATATTAGCAGTTTGGTACAACATGAGAGGCAGAGTTGTTGGGGGTGGCGGCTTAGGTTTTGCGGGGGTGGGGTAAGGTGGCTAGGGCGGTGACGGAGGAGGGTGGGTGAGGCAGTGGTGATGGCAGGTGAAGATGGGGGTACTGGTGTCTTCATTTCTCTTTCAAGCACCGGTGAAATGTTGACATTGGCTTGTCAGCTGACCTGATCTGGAGTCGCTGAAAAAGAGCTTTGTCGAAACCACATTTTTGGACAATTCGCTACAGAAAAAGGGAAAAATATATATTAAGATTTAAGCATAACATTACTGAATTATTATTTTTTTTTTTCTGATTCGTCAGCCAATAAACTAAGCCTTTTCAAAATTATTTGTAGTTCATCTATATGAACGAATCAAACTAAAAAGTATAAGAAAGACACCTTCAATTGTGGGGCAGTTCTTCACATCATCGTTAAATAAGATGGGTCTGTTTCTTAACCAAGTGTTGCCTTCTCTTTATTTTAACCTGTAAAATGGCCACATGGAGACACACAAACCATTAGAAACACGTGGTACAAAGTTCAAGTGTGAGTCAGCCTCATTTTTTGGTTCATAATTCATATATACCAAGTTTAGTGTTCCCTTTCAAATAGTAAAAATATGTGTGCACGCGCTAATAATGACACCAAAACAGGGGAGAGACGGAAAGAGAGAGAGAGCTTTTCAAAACCAACAGAGACACGACAGATTGATCATTCATTTAGCATTTGTTGACTCTTCAATGTCAATCAGAAACTGAAAATCAAGGAGAAAGAGCTGCAAATTGGGTTGGGTTGGATTGGGTTGGGCTTACTCGATCTGCTATAGTAATAGGTTCAATCGACCACGGGTCAGGCTAAATTCGATCTGTTATAGTAACAGTCCGGGCTTGGCCTAGACTAGGCCATAGCTCTGCTCAGTCAGAGCCATTAGCCCGGGCCACTACCGTAGCCGGCTGCTACAGTACTAGTCCGGGCTTGGCCGAGTCCCTTTTTTTCAATTTCATTTTTAGGTTTAATTTTTATATATTAAATATTCCACTCTTATTAGTTAATGAGTGATTGGTCCAGTGGTTAAGTGTCTGTATTTTGTTATGGCAGATGGCGAGTTTGATTCCAAGGCTCAACACATTTTTTTTTTGTTTTTTTAAACTCTAAAACTAAGTATTTATATAATAAATGTAATGCATGTATAATTAAATGAGTGGTTGGTCCAAGTGGTGGTTTGCTTGCCTTTTGTTCCAAGAGGTCTTGAGTTTGATTCTCACCACACTCAACCAACAACACATTTTTTTTTTATTTCATTAACTCTGGAATTATAATAGTTTATATAATAAATATAACGCATATATAATCAAGTGAGTAGTTTGTCCAAGTGATTTGTTGATAGCGTTTGGGGTGGAAGGTCTTGAGTTTGATTCACAGATTCACACTCAATAATTTATAAAAAAATTGCTACAGTGATGGGCCCAAAATTCGGGCTATTGGGTCAGCTGGGCCGCTTTGACAGGTCGATTCGGGTCTGTTAATGGGTTAAAATGGACGGGCCCAATATTAGGACTATTGGGCCGGCTGGGCCGCTTTGACACGCCAGTTCGGATCTATTAACGGGTTAAAATGGGCCAAATTTATTAACGGGTTGGACTTAAAAAATTCTATCCAATTTACGACCGATACAGTAATAAATTTCGAGTCGGACAGGTATCTTAACGGGCCGAATTCAATCTATCCGACCCAAATTTGCAGCTCTAGAGAAAGCAATTATCTTGAACAAAAGCTAATTAAAAGTTTCAAGCATTTGAAGCTCTAGATTTGTGTACAGAGAGAGAGATTTCTACATCTTATCTGGTTAATAAAGTTAATTTATCAGCATAAAACAGTTTTGGTAATAGGTGTCGGCATGTCACAATGTGAGATTTTTCATTCATTGGTAGCACCATTGTACCGAACTCGAGATTTGTAAATTATTCAATAGCTAAAGACTCGAAATTGTTAGAAGATATTACGAAAGGTAAAAAAAAAAAAAGAAAATTTCAAAGAAAACCCATAAATGTTTATATAGTAGAAACATGAAAAATGAGTGGGTAGCAAGCAATACTTCCTAATAATTTTGAAATCTTAGGAAAAATAATTGACGATTTCCAAAGTTACTTTTTTAGAATCATTTAAATTGCGAAGTAGTTTACGGTTAGAGAAAATTATATGAATTTTTAAAAGAGTAATATACAAATAAAAAATTCATATATTGTATAGAATGGTATGATAGAATGCAAACTTTTCACTTACGAACAAGAATATCAAGAAGCTGGAGAAGCTTGTTAGGTATTTTGAGCTTTGAAGTGGGCCTTTCATATTTTCCTTTTTCAAA
>BRYE01000014.1:13329574-13334574 GCA_030159115.1 Actinidia arguta var. hypoleuca | reverse complement strand
TAGTGTATATTAACACTTTAAAATATTCTTATTTATACAATGTGGGACTTTCATATTTTTTCGTATCAATGATACCACTTTGATGAATATTTTCTCATTCACCTTTTATCCGTTTTGAGCAAGTAAATACATTACGGTTATCTACTCGCGAATGAGAATCCATTTCACACATGGTTTAATACTTTTGATAGTTGGGACCCATCCATAAAATTAGGTCAAACTTAACTCAAACTTTCATTTTTTCCAGCATTCTTACCTTTGAGTCCCGCCAAAGGTCTTCAACTTCAAGAACTAATATTTAATGACCACTCTTGAGAGATATTATGAAACACAAGAATCAACGATCTTCTGTAGAAACTCTCAAGTTTATAAAACCCTCTCTTCAATCTCATATACATGGTGCACTAGGTTAGAGAGATGTCCTCTCTCTCATTATATAAAACCTTCTTCCAACTCTAACCCTTTAAAAACTTGCAATACATCGTAGATTGCCAAAACGAAATAAAGTCATTCGAATCAACCGATGGACAATAGACTTACATCCCCGTTGGTCAATCTACCACTAAATTGCACTTTTAGCCCCTATAGTTGTGTGTCTTCACATTTTAGCTCGTGATACTTCTTGAACTTACAGATTGAACCCAAACATCATAGATTCTCTATTCCGGGGTGAATTCACAAACTGAAAAACTCTCAAAGACTCATTGATAAAATAAAATAAAGTACAAACATTGTTTTATCACATAATTACCAACACCTACAAGAGAAATTGTAGATTCGACAATCTCTTCCTTTGACAATTCTGTAACAAAACATTCTAACATGAAAATCCTACCATCCCTTCCCATAAAACTATATAAAAAAAAATCTTTAAAGTGAACCAAATCGAGAATCCTGCAAAACATCTCATAAACCCAGGCGTATAAGAGAAACCAAACTATAACCACCAACGATAAGCAGAAACATAAAGAACTAGATAATCAAATTAAAACATCACAACTAAGTCAAGAGTGTTTGTAGCCACTAACTAAATATACTACCAAAGCATAATAGAGTACACCAAGTTTTAAACCACTACCAAGTTCTCCCCCTTTTGTCACAAATTGACAAAAGGGCAAAAAGAGAATATGGAAAACAAAATAGCTAACAGAGCAAGAAATAGTATCTCATGCAAAGATAAAACTATAAAGCAACAAAAAATGAGATTTAAACCATCTAAAAATAGCCCATGAGAACTAAGAACTACCATCAATCATACCATTTTCCCCTCCGAAAGCACTACCTCCCATTCCACCATAATCCCCCCCAAAACATCTATGAAATAGATCATGAAGTTATCCTTCAATCCTAGAAAAACTCGCATCCATGTGACCTTCGATCTTAGTCATGCGATTACTCAAAGAGTCTTGTTGTTCAACACACTGTTGCAGAGACAACACAAACTGGCTTAAGGAAGATTGAAGATCAGAAATCTATCTAGCAAGATCACTAGTAGAATGACAGGAAGGCCTTTTCCTAGGAGGAAGAGACGAATCAATGCCCTCACCACGAAGAAGAGAATCCCCATCATCCTCAAAAGGTGCCAAGGACCAACCGCTACAAATAGAATTAGTTTGGGCTTCTTTAGTTTAACAACAACACGATCAATTCCACAAGGAATAGCAGCATAGGTATCCTTGGAATGACTTGGGACAAAAAGTGTCCATCAACCCTACAAGAAATTCGGTGTTTGGTGACGAATTATTTTCATCTCAAATTGCATGTTTTTTCTCTCAAATGGCATTGGTGACAAAACGGGTGACGAAATTATTTTCTCAATAAAAGTTTGTCACAAAAAGTTCCCTGGTGACAATTTTTATTTCGTCACCTATAGTTAATGATGAAGGAAAAATTCTCCACCTGTGATAGTCCAAGGTCAAGGTGGGCACGTCACCCCAAAAGATCATGTCTCCAACAACTGTCATGATCTATGCTGAATTCACCTAGACTCCTCATACTGTTTGATCGCCTTTATAACATCACCTTGCCTATGGGCGAGATTAATTATCTCGCCTACCTTTTTGAGGATAAGATCAAGGTGAACTCCACCTCCTCCCAAACTCCTAGCTTTGCGATACTACTTCCATATGGCATCCTCTTGATATTTCTCTGATATCCACTGGATTGCCTACCATACTTAGGTGCCCGACGATTTCTACATGATCTTCTCACACAGCACTCCATTGTCCATCTATAAATGGCCGCTCCCCCTCTACCATAGAGAGGTATAAACCATTCTCATTCTTACTTTAAGAGCTCTGATATTCTTCTTACTTTACTTTGTCTAGCTTGCTCATCTTGATCTCATCTCGCCATGTTGTCAAGGTCACCGAACTAACGTCATTTGAGTATTGTCATCGCCAAGCTCTAGTCCATTAGAATATGGATTCCTAAGTAGCTATGGTTGTCAATTTTCATGTAATTATGAAATCGTCAATTTCTCCAGCTCAGTTATTGTCAAATCTCCATGTTAGTGTTATCGCCAATATCTATTATTAAAATCGCCAAAATGGATTGTCACCAATGATATTGAGGTCGTCAAAATAGATTGTTGCCATTTTTGTTAGTTTGCCAATTTTAACTTGTTGAAGTCACCAAAATCAATATTATTGTATCACCAGTTTTATCTATAGATATCGCCTACCTAGTTTCCTTTTTATTCACCAAAAAGGTGCAAAAATAATTGGGAGTTGCATCCTCCAGTTATTTAACTAAGGCATCTTGTTCGCCAAAGTTTATCTCGCCAGTTTCATTACATTCACTAGTGATAATATCGCCAATAGAAACAAGCACATTGCTATTGAAGAAAAACAGATATGAGAAAGAAAATATATGAAGAAAAACTACATCTTATTAAGATCTCCATTACATTGATCTCGCCGTTTGCAGGTGAAGGGTCACTCCATCATCAATGCTCTTACACGTGTCAACCTATAAGGGCATGCCCTCATTACTTGCTTACGTCATTTATCAACACCCCATGATTTGTTACTCGATGATGACCAAATGTTTCACCTCGGTATCTTGAGTAAGGGCAACTAATAAAGGATAAAATATTTACCTACTAAAGATCTGAATTAAGCACGTCGCTAATACGCTATATGCATTTTAAATATTACATTAAAATTCATCTAAAATAATTATACAATTTATTTTTAAAGTTAAATCAGGTGTAACAATACATTTTATATAAATTTACTCATCTGAAAAAATTTCATGATCGTGATACTCGCGTCCTGTTACATAACCTCCGCGACGTTCGCGTCTGCATCTCGGTCCGAGACCGCAATTTAGTTCTATGGTGCAGAGTGTTCTTTTTCGTTTTCGTTTTCATTTTTTGTTATCTTCATTTTCTTTTTCCTCCAATTATTTTTAAAAAAAATTTCCATCAATTTTTTTTCCATTTTTCCTCTAGTCAAGCAATTTCAATCCCCTATCAAAAACTATTTATCTGAAAACTGATAAAGCTTTTATATAGTCAATAAAAAAAGAAAAAAAAAATAGATAGAAAAACAACGTAGTATTATATGTCTCCAAGAAAATGCCTTACTAAAATAGTAATGCCTCATTACATACTAAGTGGCTTACTAAAAAAGTAATGCCTCATTACATACTTGATGAGATAGTTTTTGTAAATGTGCCCTTTAAAAAACACCACAAAATCAGCGGATGAAAAATATCATTTTCATAATGAAATTGTGTTCCAATGAAGAGGCTTTCCAAACCTGATTGAGCCCTCAAATTATGAGAATAATACCATCGACAAGCGCAAAACTATCAACGATCGTCATGATTGTGTCATGGTCTTGTGACTTATAGTCAATTACAACACAATACTTAGTTTATAGACAAGTAGGTTGAACATATGGCATTAAAAAGCAATTGCAGAACTAATTTATATAATACTTGATTCGAACTTTTAGGATTTCACCTCTCGCTAATTTCATCATTTTCACCAAAGTCGAAGATCATCGTATATCAGCGATCACGTGATTAGATCACCTTTAACGCATCATAAGACATTAAAGACTTATCGTGGACAACTCGAACACCACCTAGGTTCTTTTGGGGTTATCGAAACCATTTATCCCAAATAAAGTTGATTGTATATTGATAGACATTTAAGTGGACAAAAAGTATCATTCAAATAACAAATTTTGTCCTGATCAAAAAGCATTCTAAACTCAATTGGGCCAAATTTTTATGAGAATGAATTAATCAAATACCACAACAAAGTCAACGATATCAATCATCATGATTGTGTCGTGGTTGCATGACTACTGTTATCAATTGAATTGAACGAATAGATTTTTAAGTTCATTACCAAGTCAATTCTTACAACATTCGATCTAAACTGTTAGGATTTCATGTCTTGGTGATTTCATCATTGTTACCAATGTCAGCATCCACATGATCAAATGAAATTTAATGCATTCTGAGGTATTAAAGTCTTATCCTAGACAATCTTGTCCCCACTTGAGTTTTATTTCGGTGATCAAAACCATAGATCTATAACATAAATCATAACTCATTTTGAATTCAAAAACTGTCTCACACCAACTCTCTCTCGCTCACATGCCACCACTCTATCTCTCAGTCACACTTCTAACTCCAATAAAATTCAAACCTCCCAAACACCCCGCTATAAAAAACCCTACGCACCACTTCACTTCCCCATCAACAAAATCTCTCTCTCTCTCAAAATTGTAGTAATCTCTTTCTTTTTCTTTCTCTAAAAATGTTTGGTCGAGGCAAAGGAGAAAAAAGCATGGGCAAGAACGGAGCGAAGAGGCACTAGAAGGTGCTCCAGGACAATATTTAGGAGATCATGAATTCGGTAATTCGGAGGCTAGTGAGGAGAGGCGGCGTGAAGCGAATCAGCAGCCTGATCTACGAGGAGACGTGTGGAGTGCTCAAGATCTTCTTGGAGAACATGATTCGCAATGCCATGACCTACACTA
>BRYE01000014.1:13319574-13324574 GCA_030159115.1 Actinidia arguta var. hypoleuca | reverse complement strand
CATATCGGTTATGAGATGCAGTCTTTGAAACATCACTATTTTTTATTTTCAACTGATGATACCCGAATCTCAAATCAATTTTTGAAATCACACAAGCACCTTGCAATTGATTCAAAAAAATTATCTATCAGAGGTAAAGGATACTTGTTCTTCACCGTAACTTGATTCAACTATCGGTAATCCATACAAAGTCTTATAGTACCATCTTTCTTTTTTACAAATAGAACCGACACTCCCAACGATGAAACACTCAGTTGAATAAAACCCTTCTCAAGCAAATCCTGCAATTGAACTTTCAACTCTTGCAATTCAGATGGTACTATTCTATATGGTGCAATAGAAATTGGTGCAGTTCCCAACAATAACTTAATATAAAATTCCACCTCCCTCTCTGGTATCACTCTTGGAAGTTCATCTAAAAAAATATCAAGAAAATCTCGAACTACAAAAAGATTAGATAGCTTCAATCCATTTTAGTTGTATCAATAATATGTGCAAGCTATCCCATACATCATTTTTGTAATAATTTTTTGCTTTCACAACTGAAATCAAACAAGGCAGAATTATATCCTGCTTACCTTGAAATTCAAATTCCGTTTCATTCGGCATTCTGAAAATAACTTTCTTCTTGAAACAATTAATAGAAGCATGATGTGAAGATAACCAGTCCATCCCCAAAATCAAATCAAAATCATGGATAGTCAATGAAATCAAATCAACTATCAACTCTTTATCTTCAATTTTCACGACACAATCCTTATATACCTCATTTGCTAATATCACATCTCCCATTGGGGTAGATACAAGTAAAGGTTGGGGCAATGAACTAGTGCAAATAATTTATAGTGGGTCAGCAAATCCTTACGTACGTCTACTCTCTAAGTCTTCCTTAGGTATCCACAATCTTCAAGCTTGTGGGTGCTTGAAAAACCTTTACAACACTAGAGTGCCTCTAGTCCTCAAGATATTCCTTCTCTTAGAATACAATCACTAGAGAGCCTCTAGTCTTTAAGAGAAAGCCCTCTCTTGAAATATAAACAACCATTCAAGGTGATCCTCTCAAGAATGAAATAAGTGTTGTAGTAATCAAAGCCCACAATTTTTTCTCTTATGATATTTATAAATATAGCTCACAATTAATGATCAAGGATTGAAGTATTTTTCACAAGTGTAGAAAGAATTTATGGCACTTCAATATCTTTTCGAAAAACCCAAGGATTGCATTTATAAACCAAAAATGAGTTGACGTGAAAGATTAAAATGCAATTAACTAACCATTCTTTTTTAAACTCAGCCATTAGATCTGTGATTTGACGTGAAAGATTAAAATTCAAACTTCGGTCGACTAAACTTGACTTTGATCGTCCCCAGATCCTTCTGATCAACTTTCGGTTGTTAGCTCGAGGAACTTTGGTCATCCTTTAAACTTTCTGATCAACTTTTGGTCATCAATTCCAAGAACTTTGGTCAACCGAATACTAAATTCGGTCATGCCCCAAACTTTCTGATCAAATTTCAATCGTGGCCTTCAAACTTCAATCATCAAGTTTCAGGAACTTCGGTCGATCGAACTTGTGATATTTTCAATAATTTTGACAATTCTCTATTTTTTTAAAATAATCAAACCCATCAATGATGCAAAATGAGTTTAAGCAATTGATTGATACCTCTACAAGTTCCATTAGCATTATAACATTGATTATGACTTGTGAGATCTCATGCTTCTTAATTTGAATAATTATTGACTCTTATATGCTTGATTGAGTTTTCTTTTAAAATGTGAGCGAGTCAATTGATTCTGTTCACATTCAAATCTTTTTATTAATGTAAGCATGCTTATATGAGCTCAAATCAAACTTCCATGACTCTGTTTTGAGTTAAACAAATGATTGTTATATATTTTGCACTGTATGAGTTTGTCTGACTCTATATAATGATTTTCAAAAGTATTTGAACATACAAAAGTCCATTCATCAAAATCAATTATAGCCTTTATTCTAACAATCTCTCTTTTTTCTAATGACACAATCTAATTTTTAAATATCGATATTTGTTTTGAATTTACAAGCTCTCCTGTAGTTTAACTTCCCCTTAACTTCATACTTATCAAAATTTTCTCAAACTTCATGTCATGAAGTAGGTTTTAATTTTGAGCAATGAGATTCATGGGATAGAATGTACCCTATTGGGTTTGTCGAGTCATTTTCCATTTTGTTCTTCAATTGCTATAAGGAATCCTTCAAGCTAATTCAAAGCAATATATGTATACTGTCATATACAACTAATCCATTTGAAAATGAAAACCATTCATTACATAAAAAGAACAAATATCCAATATTATAATATCCAAAATATACTTAAAACTTAAAATAAAGTTTAGCATACAACGTATATATCAAAAAAAATTGAGGGTTGGGGGTGGAGGCGGAGGAGGAGAGGGAGGAGGATTTGATGAGATCCAATGGAATTCAATTTGAGTTTCAAGAGAAGTTATTTGATTAAAATATTAGTCATGGAAATCCATTTGCTATTGGTACAACCTCTCATAGCTGTCTCCGATCTGCTCAATGTATGTTCCTTGCAATTCTTGACATTGACGCCTGAGATAATGCCATTTGAAGTTGATCCATCTTAACCGCAAATTTTGCATAAATGCATATTGATAGTGCATCACTCTTTTGATCATAACTTTTTCAATACTTAGAGTTTGGTCATGAGATTAATTCCATTGGAAAGCTAACTTCCTGGTCTTGATTCAAGACTCAAACAATTTCGTATTTGGATCTACTATGTAACGCCCCATAACCCGGTCTATGCAGATCGACGGTACGTCACCGGCCGGCGGCTTGCCGCCAAGGCCTACTTATCTTAAACTTGTGCATACTCATTCAAATTGATATAATTTTTCTTTTTCTTTTGCGAAAGCGTCATAATACTGAAAATAATAAAGTAGAGTGTGCACACTGTATACAGAGCTGTGCCTAAGCTTTAAACTTTCTACATACATCATTACATAATATAGGGTCTAGCCCTTACAAAACAATATAAGGCCATTGGCCACAAAACTAAAGTCTACTTGCTATCTTCTTCTTACTGCTCCTCGGACTAGTCTCCTGAAAAGGTTTTCAAAAACGTAAGCTAAAAGCTTAGTGAATAACAACAGATGCATGAACATAAAATACCATGGATTAATTCATAACATACTTATATCATTTACTTAAACATGTGAGCATACATATCTTTTTTGAAAACATAAACTTTCATAAACTTGAAGCTCACAAAATCTTGGCATACTTGCTTTTGTACTCGTACATATCATATACTAAAACTATGACAACTCGACTGAACTGGATGACCATATAGGTCGGGTGGCTCTTTTGGCCAGAGATATCTCACTGTGTAGATGGAACTTATTTAATGTCCCCCATCTACCTTAGGATCTTAGGCTAGATTAAAGTCCCACCACGGGGGACCCCGAGTGTCACTATACTTGCTTATCTTGAACATAATTAGCTTTTCTTATAAATCATGCATCCATGGATTTCAATACATAGCATAGTAACATTGAATACTTTGAAAGGCATGGCATTCATATTTAGAACATAATCATTGATGCATTGAAAGCATGGAAAAATGGTTACATATAACATAATACGTATTAAAAACACTTTTGAAGATACATAGGTTTTGTCCATGGCATCTTGTTACTCACCTTGGTTTCCTTGGCTAAGTGCTACACTTGGCGTTCCTACACATATATGACATACGATACAAAATGTCAATACTATGATCGAGAAGGTTTAAAACTAATATAACAACTCTCGACTTGACTAAAGGTATCCCCGCTCAAGGATAACCTACGCCCTAGGGCGACACTCCTAGGAATAGGTTTAAGGATCCTAGGTTGACTCTTAATGGCCAAAGGCAACACTTGTCTATAGTTCCTTCATCGCATCCCATTTACCTCACGACAATAAATATACCTCATAGGTCAATATCATTTGAAAATAGACTTAATGACCTTCAATTTGGTAGGTCATGAGTTTGAAACGCATCTCAAATGAATAAGTTATGCTCAATTGAATAAGGACTAATTTCTAAAGAAAATTGTGTTGTTGGTAAAATCTTAGGTCGACTTTAAACTTAAATATCTCATAATATATATAGAATTAAATTATAAACTTTATATGGTTAAAAAGGTCTACGAGTCTATTTTCCAAAGCTTCAAACGGTGTCTCAATACGAATTGTCTAGAGAAAGTTATGCCAGTTTTACAAAACAGTGTCTGGGCTGAAAATGGTCTGGCGTTCGAACGTGGCGTTTGAACGTCAGGCGTTCCAACGTGGCGTTCCAACGCCTGGGCAAAAATGAAAATCCTAACTCTGGACGTTCCAACGTGGCGTTCCAACGCCAGGCGTTCCAACGTGGCATTCCAACGCCTGGGCAAAAATGAAAATCCTAACTCTGGACGTTCCAACATGGCGTTCCAACACCAGGCGTTCCAACGTGGCGTTCCAACGCCTGGGCAAAAATGAAAATCCTAACTCTGGACGTTCCAATGTGGCGTTCCAATGCCAGTCGCGCGCAGCAGCAGAATTGGCACGAAACTTGTCAAAAACCTATCCAATCTTAACTCAAAACTTCACCAAAGTTTTTATGGCTCAACTACACACTCAAGAGACAACAATAACTCAAACTCAAACCTCAAAACTAACCCTAGCATGGTAGATCTAAGGTTAAAGTTTCAAAAACCCTAACATTTAGAAATTTGGAATTTTTGTTTCTAGCATTTAATTTCTTTGAATTGAGCTTCAATATGTTTCAATTGGGACTTAAGGGAGTCCTCTAAACTCAACATTGGGCTTACTAAAAACATCTAAGGCATAACCTAATTTCTTCAACTTATACATATACATAAAAATAGGTTTTTCTCACCTCCTCAAGCTTGGTAGAGCTTTCAATGGCTTCCTTAGGCTTGGATTTGGGACTCTCTATCCAAG
>BRYE01000014.1:13297074-13299574 GCA_030159115.1 Actinidia arguta var. hypoleuca | reverse complement strand
ACTCACTATGCTACTGTTCTTTGCATCTTTTGGTATGTCAAGGGCACCCTCTTTCGTGGTTTACATTTCTCTAGTTAGTCCTCCCTTCAGCTCCATGCCTGCTTTGATGCCGATTGGGCTGGGGATCCTACAGATCGACGTTCTATCACCGGCTTTACTTCTTTCTAGGAGAATCCTTTATCTCTTGGCGTAGTAAGAAGCAGACTCTTATTGCTTGTTCTAGCATTGAGGCTGAGTATCGTGCTCTTGCTGACACTACACAGGAACTCATTTGGCTTCGGTGGCTACTTCAGGACATGGACGTCAGTCATTCTGGGGCTACTGTACTTCATTATGACAATCGCAGTGCCATACTGATTGCTCACAATGATATTTTTCATGATCGTACTAAATATATTGAGATTGACTGTCACTTTATTCAACAACATGTGGTTCGCGGTACCGTCCATCTTCTTCCTGTTTCTTCTGCAGACCAGACAACTGATATTTTTACCAAATCTCTTCTATCTGGTCATTTTGATGCTCTAGTAACCAAACTCAAGTTGGTTTCCACAAAAACCCCTTGAATTTGAGGGGGGATGTTAGTGTCTATTTATTGTATATATATATTAGGGATAGTTTAGTCTTTTCCTTTTTCTCTCCATTTGTAACCTAAGTCATCAATACAAGTGTTTTCTCTTTTTCTCCCCCCCTCTTCCTCCTTATTATTCTATCATTGTTATTGTTTGTCAAATCTTTATGCTGTGTTTGAATTAAGGATTTGATGAAAGAAAAGTTAAAGGATTAAACTGTCTTAAACAGTTAGATGCTCTAAAATTTTTTTATTTATTTTATTCTCATCAAATTCTTAATTCAAACACGACTTAAAAATTCTTTAATATCGGATTCTTATTTCTAATTATTGATCAAGGATATTGTTGTTTTATATTTTTTTTGGATAAAATATACAGGTAGATGTTCTTCTATGGAGGATTTAGTTGGGTCAAGATTGTATTGCTGCTTTAATTGCAGAAACATTGTTTCCAGTCATGACGATATCGTCGACAAAAATTTTAAGATAAAAATACTTTCATTTTATTTTTTGAATGTTAGTATGATGCATTATCACTGAAGTTTAACTCGACCGTGTAGATTCAATTTTGTTCATACAAGATTATTTTTGTCTACTAAATGTTCAAAAGACAATACAGCTCAAGCGATACAATACCTTTTCGAGAGTCATCTTTCATATTAATTATTTTTACATTGAGATTGTTCCCCAAAAAGTCTGTTGGGATAATACTGTTGTGATGTGATGAGTTGCAAATTTCACTTTACCCAAATCAAATTTAAAGCCGGTGGTGGGATAACTAAATAATCGCTTTAGATCTCAAATTTAGCAAAAAATGGGGCTTCAAACAAACATGCTGTGGTGCAGGATTTGTTCTCCAAACTCCATTAGGCGAATAGATGGAATACGCCATTTGTATCGGGTTTAAAGCCACCAACAATGAAGTTGAATACGAGGCTCTCCTCGCAAGACTTAGAGTGGCAGTAGAGTTAGGGGTAGAATTCTTGGAAGCCTACAGTGATTTCCAACTTGTGGTAAATCAAGTCCAAGGGGACTACCTCGTCAAAGATATCTGAATGGTGGCCTACCAAGATGAGGTGAAGAACATATCTAGGAAGATTAAAGATTTTAAAATTCACACAATCCCCAAGGAGGAAAATAAGAAGGCTGATGCCCTAGCCAACCTCACCTCAACCTTTGATTTCATTTCGGACAGAAGTATTCCACTAAAGCTCTTACCAAACCCAAGTATTGAGATCGTCAAACCTGTCTACCAAATAGAAACAAACCCGACATGGATGGACGATATCATTGCATACTTCTAAGATGGGACGTTATCAACTGATAAGCTCCAAGCTTGCCGTATACAATATCGATCTGCTAAATTTTGCCTCCTCTATGGAATCTTGTACAAGAGATATTTTTCAGGACCACTCCTAAGGTGCCTCTTTCCTGAAGAAGCAAAATATGTGCTGAGGGAAATTCATGAAGGAATCTGTAAAAATTATTCAGGGGCGAGATCACTAGCTAGGAAGGTAATTTGCCAACGCTATTTTTGACCTCAAATAGAACAAGATGCAGCGACATACACAAAGAAGTGTGATAAACGCCAGAGGTTTGCCCCAGTAAGACACCTTCCGCACAACGAGATGGCACTAATGACTAGCCCATGGCCATTTTCTCAGTGGAGTGTAGACATACTTGGACCTCTGCCCCAAGCTCCATTACAAAGAAAATTGTTGATAGTCGCCATTGATTACTTCACAAAGTGGATAGAGACAGAACCTCTCACCAAGATCACGGAAAAGAACACCAAGAATTTCATACGAAAAAATATCGTCTATCAGTTTAGAATTCCCAAGGTCATTATCTTGGACAACGCTAAGCAATTCAACAATGAGGGATTCAAGTAGTTCTGCTCAGACCTCGCCATCTCCCATCATCTCTCCT
>BRYE01000014.1:13274574-13292074 GCA_030159115.1 Actinidia arguta var. hypoleuca | reverse complement strand
AAATATCCACACACTGGTCAAACTATTTTTGTATTTATTATGTCTATTTTAAAAGAATATGGCATTGAAAATAATAAATTCAGCATTACTTTTGACAATGCCACTATTTATGAAATTGAGCTTTCAAAAGCCAAATAAAAAATTCTATGGATGGCCTACTATATCATGTTAGGTGTGTATGCAATATTATGAACTTAATTGTTCAAGATGGTTTGAAATTTTTTGAACAACATATTATTAAAATTAGAAGTGCTATTATTTATATTAGATCTTCTAGCACGAGATGTCAACAATTTAGGAGATACTGTAAGAGTATTGGATAGAAAAGTAGAAATTTTTCGTTGAATATTGCCCACCATTGGAATACTAATGGTAGTATTATTTTATTAGATGATTGGGATACGTCATTTTTCAAATTTGATTTTTTATCTATTTTTTATACTTCTACTAATGAATGTTCTGGTGTTTATTATCCACTCTATTAATTATCACGCACATTTATAATACTACTTAGGTTTTTAAAGATCATAGGGAGGATACAATTTTTAAAGATGCATATGAGAAAATGTAAGAAATATTTTAAATATATTAAGAGACCTTGCCACTTTTTTTCCACACTAGTTACTATAATGGATCCTAGAATCAAATTGGTTGGTGTAGAGACTTTAATAAATTCAATTAATGAATATTTGAAAATTGTACTTAAGGTGACTGCAAATAATGTTAAAGAATCCTTAACAACAACACTTTACCCATTATATAAAAAAAATATTCATATGTTTGTCCTACTCCTTATAGCTCATCTAGCAGTTCACGAGGCAAGGGTGTTTGGAATATACTGGCCAATTTAGGCAGACAGTGGCACTGTTTTTCTCTTAAGCTGAACTATTTAAATACTTGAATACATATTTTAATAACTATTTAACTAATAATGAGAGAGAGAAATTGAACACACTAGATTGGTAGGAAGATCACTCCAGAGTATTTCTAATTATGTCTATGATGACACGTGATCTACTAACGCCTCTGGCATACATTGTTTGCTCGGAGGATGCTTTTAGTGCAGGTAACAGGTAGCTAAACGAGAGGAGGAGCTCAATGACTCCAGAGACACTTGAGTGTCAACTATACATAAAAGATTGTGATGATGCAAAGTGGAGAGTACAAGCACGACAACAGAAGATGACTTTATTCTTGAACATTTCAAAGATATGAATGTGAACGGCAGTGAAAATCAAGAAAGTCATAATTAGTTGTAATTTATTTTTGTTCTTGTTTACATAATTCATATTTTAGGGAATGTACGTATGAGTGCAAATGAATAATGGATAAGTCGGTGCCAACCTAGTTGAGATGTACTTAGACCATAATGATGCTAAACTATAGTTCCAAATCGGTTTTCAACCATTCAATCAATGTTTTCAAAGTATTTATCAATGAAATTCATTTAATTGAAGTTTATTTTGGTATTTTAATTTTGTATGTAATAAGCAAAAAATAAAAAAACACATAAACACAGAAGAACATAGAAGAAGAAGAAAAATATTTGGGCCGATTTGGGCTGAGCTAGGCTCCAACCTGAGCCCAACCCAAATTCGAGCTCGAACTAGAATGAGCTCGAACCCAAATTACAAAAGCTCAAATTTTGGGCTGAGATCCTAGCAAATTTTGGCTCAAACCGACACGACTTTCTTTCAGACTAACCTAATCCGGTCTAAAGCTCAAACTAATTTCGGACCAGACTGATCCACCCGTCCCATTTGACAGCACTATGTATCATGTATGTTTCGTAGTATTTCGAATAGAATGTACCGCGGCCATTGGGAATGGAATCTTCCATCATCACTTCAAAGACAACTAACAAATAAAATAAGACTGGCTGTGGCTGACTGGGTAGTATTGCCACAATTAGGGCGGAGCTAGAAAATAATTTTAGTAGGGTCAAATTTATAAAGGAGTCAAAAATTGTGTTTATTATAAATATTCAAGAGCTAATAGTGTAAATTTTTTTTCAGTAAAGTCATTTGACCCCACTTGCCTCTCTTTTCATCCGCCCTTGACACAATTGAGAAAAAACAAAACCTGAAACATTAACCGACTCGTTATGAGTAGCAATTTTAGATAAAATAGCTGGTCACAGTTCATAGAAGTGGCTCCGATATACTCAATTAAAGGCTAGCCATTTGATTCAAAACTACAGTAACTTAATAAATGTATTGAGTCACTAGTTAAACACATATAATATTATTTTCCTACAAAAACTCTTATCTCTTAGTTTATTGACTTTTCTCTCTTTACCTTTATTTCAAAAAATATATAATATGTATATTTGAAAAAAAGAGAACGATAATAGATAGTATTATTAAAGAAAAAAGTGACTAGCAAAAGTAAAAAAAGTACTATATAGTCACTAGCAATTTTAGCAAGGTATAGCTGGAGATGTTCTAAGAGATTAAAAGGTAAAAAAATATTTACCATAAATTACCTTGTTTACAAATTGGTAATAGGGTGCCCATAGGCCATAACCTAACCAATAAATCAACCCGATGAACTAAGCATGACCTTTTCAATCCAAACACGAAGATGAAGACGCACCCTCTTTAAGCCTCCGACTTGAGCTGTGTTTCGATCCTCCACTTATCAAAGCATATATTTTGGAGAAAGAATAATGAAAGGAAAATATAAGAAGACAATAACCCGGAAAAAAAAACTAAGTTGGTAACTTTAGCTCCCTAGCTCATGTTCCTTTGATTGCACATCGCTCTAACAAAACAAAACATTAGACGATAGTCCAAAAGATCGTAACAAGGACAGCATTTCCCAACTTTTTCCTAATAGAGAAGACTTTATTTCATTCAGTATTTAGAAATAATTTTGTAGAATACTTCTTCAGAAATTATTTTTAACAACAAAAATATTCATTGATTTTATATATTAATTACTAGTTTTTTAGTGATAATGATTTTTAAAAATTTGAAGACATTTTTATAATATTTTCTCAAACATGCATTCTATTTTGAAAAATTCATATAAAATAAGTTTCGAACACCATTAACAAAATAAAATTCCTGAAAACTATTCCGCAAAATCAAGTATGAAAAATTGAATCAAACAGTTTCTATAATGTTTTGTAAATTATTTTGGGTTGGACTTGGGCCATAAATATCTATTTAATGGTATTGTTGTTTGGTCATGGACCAAATAGGTTATGAATTATTTTTGGGCTAGGCCCATTATCGGTTAGATTATTTATGGGCTAGGCCCATTGGGATTAGAGAAAAGATGTAAAAGTGTTAGTGTGTGAGTGTGATACACCATAGTAAAGCTCATGGGAAGCTTTCCCAATACACTTCCCCTTTCCCTCAAATCAAGTCAGCCATCTCTCTCTCTCCCTCCCTTCTCTCTCTCTCACTTTCCCTTTCTCTTTCTTCCTTTCTCTCTCCAAAGAAGCTCTGGCCGAAATTCCCTTTTCCGGCCACTTTTCGGCAACATCCGACCTTCGCTCAAAGAACGAAAGTTGATCATCTCGTCGAGCTCTTCGATTCCAACAATTGGAATTTCGATAAGACTCCGTTGGGGCCTCCATTTTTCCAAAAATCTATCATTTTTCAAGAGATAGTTTAATATTTTGTTAATGCCCTATTATCTTTATTTTTATGATTTTAGAATGTGTTTGGTTGTTAGAATAATATTTTGTGAGTATTTGTTATTATGAAAACTTAGAAAATCTCATGTTTAGGTGATCGATAACATTGTGTGAATAACGCGTGCCACGTGTTTAATAAAATATTTGTGAGAACATTGGATTTATTACGAAAATAACAAATTTATGTGTTTATGTGATTTGGTAGTTATTTAGATTGTTGGAATTGAAATATTGATAACTTGTGAACTTTAAATGGATATATTGTTCATTTGATATGTATATATATATATATATATATATATATATGTTATGTTTTGAGCATTGATTGAATTAGTGATTATGGCATTGAGCATGACCATATCATAGCATCATTGTGGCTTTATCGGCTTTTGCACGGCATTGGGATGGATATATTGATGGATGGTACTCCCTTAAGAAGGGGTATCAAGGATGAAAATTTCGGATGTAGGTGTGGTGGTGAGAAAAAGGGCGGATGGCTTCCTAATAAACATTCACTCCAATCTTTACTCGGTTAGCTCCCGGAGATTGATTTTAGCTACACTCCTTGTGTGGGTGACCCATAATCCGGTGTTGAGAGTGTGTGTGCATTAGGATGGGTATTGTTGCATCTAAGCCATTTGATTGGTTTCATTGCCTTGGTGGCATCATCATTGCACTTCATTTCATTTTCATGATTTTAAAGATAGTATGACATTTTTACAATATTATTCTACTAAGCCGTCGTGCTTAATCAAACAAAATAAAACCACTTTCAGGTGAAAAGGATAAGGGCAAAAGCCCGGCTTGATTTGATCTTGTTCGGGTCTTTTTGAAGGCTTTCTCGTGGATATAGCATCATTGGATGTTTTGTGGTACTTAGAGCAAAAACATGTAATTCTTTTGGGTAATTTAGAACCTTAGGATAGGTTTGAATTACATTTGTTACATGTATCCATTATTGGGCACGTGTTAGGCCCTTTTTATTTCAAACATGTAAAGGAATTTGTTTTGACGTTAATCTTATTCGGGAAAAAGTTTAGCTCTTTTAAAATTAATATTTTTGTATCGAACTTTGACTTTTCAATGGGTGTCCATGTAGGATATTCCCTTTAAATTCCGTACTTTTAATTGGTCCATGTAGGACCTTTCTCCGTATTCATTGACTTGTTGACCTCGCTCCCGTGGTATGGTTTTTGGGGCGCGACAATTTCGATACCCATTGCCAACTTGTAAAGAGAACACCATATAGGTTAAGCAAGTAGACCCTGATTTTAATAGATAGATGAAGCATCCAATAATTTGAAAGAGAAAGCTACAAGGGATGCGTACGAGGCAGGTCGAACCTGCCAAACTCTTTGTTTGGTCATGTCAACATGATATTGCTAGAAAAGTATATAGGAAGAAGAATACAAAACATTCATGAGAGAGAGACAATGAAAGCTCTGCAAAGGAAGCTTCAGAGAAAGCTAACAAACTAAGCTCTCTCTATCTCTCTCACTCAAAAATCAACCTCCATACGCACTTTCCACGAAACTGTTTGAAACTAGAATGAAAATCACACATATTACTGAGGAAAAACATGGTACAATTTGGCAATCTATGTTTTATTATATGTAGTTAATTTCTTCAACTATATATGTACGTGTATATTTGCAAGATTTGCCCAAGTCTTTGAGTTATATCGTTTTGCATCAATACCAAACTTGTAAGGCAGAGATGGAAACTAAGGCGGGTGTGAAAGAGTATGAAGATTTGTTACTGGTGATGGCAGAGAAGCTAGACGTGGACAGTTTCATGTCGGAGCTTTGTGGAGGATTTCAGATTCCGGCAGATCCGACAACCAAGCTAATCACCTCAGAGAGTCTGAGGACGAATTCGATACTCTTGGGTATGTAGGGGATGACAAAGGAAGATTCTGAGGCGATGGTGAGAGAAGGAGACCTTGATAGAGACGGAGCGCTCAACGAGACCGAATTTTGCATTCTGATGGTGAGGCTGAGCCCCGAGATGATGCAAGATGCTGAAATATGGCTCGAGAAGGCAATTGATCGAGAGTTGGGACGATCATCTGCTTGAGATGCTTCAGTAACAATAACAGATAAGATAATCATATATGAACTAAGAAAATTTTATTTGTTCAAAGTTACATGTATGTTCTTTTTCTTTTTGCATATTATGTTCAGTTAAGTAATATTTCAAAACATATCATAATGGAAGTTATTACTATTATACAACTACTGATGATCTGAACAATTCTCACTCAGCAACTTGGTTACTGCTAGGCCACGACGTTCGGAGAGGGCCCTCAAGCCAAATCCCAAGTAGCTCGGAAACGAGTGGACGTATGGGACATAAAAGGTATTGCATGCGTGTAGATCACGTTGCACACATGCAACAAGGAATGAGGCTGAGACTGGGTCTCTTCACATATGTTTATTTCCGCATATTTATTTCCTTTCGATTAGTACGTGTGTTTGTGTTCGGTTACTAGTTGTATGGTGTTTTGCTCTATTTTTGGCTTTATGTATGTGGGTTGTTAAGTGGTTTTTCTATTTAAGCAGCCAACGATTATTAATGAAAGGTAAGCATGCTTATTCAATCAGTGGTACATTCTCACCCGAAGAGAATATCATCTTTAGTATTCATACTTGAGTATAGCGGGACCAATCATTGGTATCAGAGCCAAGTATGGAAACCAATAAGGAACGTCTTGAGTAGTTGGAGGTAGGACTTGGTGGAGTGTAAGATGGGTTACACAGGATGGAGCTCGGCATGGCCAACAGACTTCGTCATATGGAAGAAACCCTCAATCGTCTCTCTGATGTGTTGCTTGCAAACCAGGAGCCTCCAAACCATGGTAACCAATACTGTGAAGGCCACAATGGGGGACGACTTGTCGTATCATCCAAAATGGCAAAATTGGAGTTTCCTCGATTCTTCGGCGATGACCCAACGGAGTGGCTCAATTGTGTGAACCAATTCTTTGTATTCCAGAATACTCCTGAAGCATAGAAAGTATCCTTGGCCTCTTACCACTTGGAAAGAGAGGCCAACCAGTGGTGGCAATGGATTCTTAGGACATTACAAGAGGAAGGAAGTGTTATCTCATGGGCAAATTTTGAAGACGAACTCTGGGCTCGCTTTGGGCCTTTGGAGTGCGAAGATTTTGATGAAACTCTTTTAAGGATCAAACAGACTGGCTCCCTGCAGGAATTTGAACGATTGGGCAATCGAGTTAGAGGCTGGACGCAAAAGGCTCTAGTGGAAACATTTAAGGGGGGGCTAAAGGACAGACATCTCGGATGAAAATCGCATGTTTAAACCGCAGACATTAAAAGATGCTATCAACTTTGCACGGATGAAGGATGACCAACTAGAGAGACAAAGGAGGTTCATACGACCTACACCACTAGTGCGAGCTCCCCTAGCCCTTTTGCTAGCAAAACTAGCAGCGCCAGTAGCACCTATCAGCCTTGTTCGGCGTCTGAGTTGGTATGAAATGTAGCGGAGACCTCTCCAAGGGTTATGTTTTAATTGTAACGAACGTTTTACCGCAGAACATAGATGTCAAGGGCTACGAATACTCATGTTAGAGGGACACGATGATGGCGACAACGTTATACGTAACGTAACGACGTCACCGAAGAACAGCATGCGAAAGAGAACCATGAGGAGCTTATCGAACCCGAGATTACGCTACATGCATTAACAGGATGGACCGTGCCCAAGACCATGCGAGTTGCCGCCAGGATTGGTTCCAACGACGTCATCACATTAATCGATAGTGGGTCTACTCACAATTTTATTAGCGAACGTATGGCCAACTTGTTGTGGTTACCAGTGGTGCCAACTACAGCCTTCACAGTACGGGTAGCCAACGGAGAAAATCTCAGATGCCAAGAGAGGTTCGACGAGGTACTAGTAGACCTTCAGGGTTCTATTTTTTCCTTAACTCTATATTATCTACCACTCATAGGGTTGGATTTAGTTCTAGGAATTCAATGGCTCGAGCTACTCAGTTCCATGGTTTGCAACTAGAGACGGTTAACCATGGAATTTTCTTGGGAAAATCAAACCAGGCAATTGGTAGGGATCAATGGCCAAGAGATTCAAATGGCTTCACTCAAGGGGATATCTAAAGGAGTTTGGCCAGATCGTGCATGCAGGTGGTGTTGTGGGAATTCTATGATGTATTCACAGAGGTTCCAAGTTTACCACCTACTAAAGAGATTGATCATAGCATCCCCATAAAAGAAGGAACCGAACCATTTAACGTACGGCCTTACCGTTATGCGCATTATCAAAAGGAGGAGATTACGAAACAGGTCCAAGAAATGCTGAACTTGGGACTTGTTCAACCTAGCACTATCCCTTTCTCATCACCGGTACTGCTGGTGAAGAAAAAGGATTGAAACTGGCGCTTTTGCACAGATTATTGCGCACTCAACGCTGCAACCACTAAAGACCGATTTCCGATCCCCACCATCAAGGACATGTTGGGCGAGCTCTATGGTGCCTCTTATTTTACAAAGCTAGATTTGAGGGCTGGATACCATTAGACCTTGGCGTTATTAAGGCAGCACCAATTTTTTGTCAAGGCTAGTATACGTGCCTTTGGGCAACAAGAATTGGAATACTTGGGGCACATTGTCACTAACCAAGGAGTGAACGTGGACGGAAGTAAAGTTGCAGCAATGGTGGATTGGCCACGACCTACTAATATCTCGGCATTGCGTGGTTTTTTAGGCTGGACAGGTTATTATCGGAAGTTCATCAAAACTTATGGCATTATCACTCGACCTCTCACCAACCTCCTAAAGAAAGGCTAATTCGGATGGAATGACGAAGCTGAGTCTGCTTTCCTTACACTCAAACATGCCATGACGGCCACTCCTACACTAGCAATGCCGAATTTTAACGACTCTTTTACTATCGAGACTGATGCATCCGGTGAAGGAATTGGAGCGATACTATCACAATAAGGCAAACCGATAGCATTCATGAGTTGATCCCTCAGAGTAACTAAGCAATCTTGGTCTACATACGCCAAAGAAATGTTGGCCATCGTAGGCCATACGCTTATGGTGTCCTTACCTTCTAGGCCAAAAATTCTACATTCAAACTGATCAATGTAGCCTCAAGTATTTTTTGGAGCAACGGGTTGCCACACCAGAGCAGCAAAAATGGGTAGCTAAACTCTTGGGTTATGACTACTAAATATCATACCGTTTGGGACGTGAAAATTCTACAGTCGATGCTCTATCACAGAAACAAGATAGCCACATTCTTCACCGTCTCTTTATTCCACAGGTCAGTATATGGGAAGACATTAAGCATGCTGCAACGAAGGACCAGTATATCCAAACGATGGGTCGTATGGCAACGAACCAACCCAATGGACCATATGCATGGCGACAAGGGCTACTTTTCTACAAAGGCAAAGTCATCATTCCATCCGATGGAACCTTACGGACTCGATTGCTACATGAAATGCATGACACCAAAGTGGGCGGACACTCAGGCATTTTACACACATTCAAAAAATTGGGGCAGTAATTCTATTGGCCTGGGATGCATAGATCAGTCCAAGAATATGTCAAAGGGTGCGAAGTATGCCAAAAGATCAAGGTTGAAACACTGGCTCTAGCAGGACTCCTTCAACCGCTACTGATCCCTTGCCGGGTGTGGGACGACATCACCTTAGATTTTATTGAAGGACTACTAAGCTCCTAAGGGAAAGATACTATTATGGTGGTTGTCAACAGGTTTAGTAAATCATCTCATTTTCTTACTATAACCCATCCATTTACTACTAAAACTGTGGCTGACATATTTGTGGAGGGAATCATCAAGCTCCACGGAATGCCCAAATCCATTATTAGTGACCGAGACCCCATTTTTATTAGCAAGTTTTGGCAAGAATTCTTCAAGCTGTCAGGTACCAAATTGCAGCTCAGTTCCGCATACCAACCACAGACTGATGGTTAGACGGAAGTCGTCAACCAATGCGTCAAGCAGTACCTTCGCTATTTCGTTCACTAGTGGCCACGCAAATGGAGTTGTTATCTACCTTGGGCAGAATATTGATATAATACAACATACTATATTTCTACAGGGATGAAACTGTCACGACCTGACCCATTATACAATGGGTCCCACTAATCATACAGGTGCCACATGACCAGCCAGTGAAATCCCATCTCACTAAGGCCTTTCTTATTAACTTAGTTTAGGGATTTACTAACATCATTCAACATACATTGCTTGAATGAAATACATGCGAAAAAAATAAAATCAGAGCTGACTACATTCAAACTGAATGCAAAATATATACAACTATTGACATGGTTTTGATACACAAAAAACAACACAGTTTTGGCCACAAATCGGCACAACCGTTAATAACTACTGCATCCGTTTAACCAACACAGTTCTTTCCTATGAACTCACTCTCTGTATTCCTCTTTTTTCTCTCTTCGTGCGTTTTCTTTCTCCCTCTCTCTTTTTGTTTGTTTGTTTGTTTTATAAATGAAGCTGTTGCCAGCAGCTCTTCCTACAACTCACACACACAACTATCTCTCACTCTTCTATGTGCCACATGCATACACATGAGACAAACACACACACACATGCACACGCACATGCACAACAACCCCTTCTCTCTCTCTCTTTTTCAAATGGCACGTATGCCATGACAAGCCAAATTAATTGGCAAAATTATACTTCAACCCCTCCAATTTTTAAGTAATTATATTATCTTCTCTCAACTTTAATATCCTCTTTAATTCATTTCATAAGTTATGAATCTTTCAATTTAACCTCAATATGTATTAAATGATTTAAATTTAATATCAAAAATTTATATTCTGTAATAAAATAAAAATTATTCAGGTTCAGGGTATTACAGAAATTGTTCCAGACGCTGTATGGAAGACTGTCCCTCTTTATTCCGTTGTACTACGAAGGACTTACGCCCTTTCGCGAGGTTGATCAACAGCTATTGACTCGAGATGAGCTGCTTTAACACTTGAAGGCCAACTTAGAAAAATCAGTTTATCAAATGAAGCAAATGGTGGATAGCAAGAGGAGTGATATTTTGTTTGGCATCGGTGACCGGGCACTATTGAAGCTGCACCTCTACTGCCAACAAACGGTCTTCAAACGGATCCACCAGAAATTGGCTAGTTGTTTTTATGGACCTTACTTAATTTTGGAAAAATGCAGACTTGTTGCATACAAGTTATAGCTACCCGAGGGCTCACACATCCACCCGGTGTTTCATGTGTCACTTCTTAAACGATACCAGGACAATAACGGACTTGCGAAGCACACACAATCCGTGTTACCACCAGTAACCGATGAAGGGGTTGTCGTACTGGACCTCATACTGTTCTGGACACACGCTGGATCAAGCAAGGGGGTCAGCTTGTTGAAGAAAGCTTAGTACAATGGAAGCATCTCCCAACCGAGTAAGCCACATGGGAGCCAACAACGAAGCTGATGGATGAATTCTAAACTACGGTCCTTGAGGACAAGGATCCGCTGGATAGGGGGAGTAATGTTAGTCCACGATGCTAGGAGAGGGCCCTTAAGCCAAATCCCAAGTATCTCGAAAACGAGGGGACGTAAAAGGTATTGCATGCACGTAGACCACGTCGCATGCGTGCAGCAAGGAAAGAGGCTGAGACTAGGTCTCTTCACATATGTTTATTTCCACATATTTATTTTTGTTCGATTAGTACGTGTGTTTGTGTTCGGTTACTAGTTGAATGGTGTTATGCACTATTTTCAGCTTTATGTACGTGGGTTGTTAAGTGGTTTTTCTATTTAAGCAACCAACGATTATTAATGAAAGGTAGGCAAGTTTATTCAATTTGTGGTACATTATCACCCGAAGAGAATATCATCTTTAGTATTCATACCTGAGTATAGCGGGACTTATCAGTTACAAATCATGCATAACCGCAAAAGGTTTAATAAGAACACAAGAATGATAACTACAAAGGGATCAACCCTCCTCTCCTCACTCTCACCCACATGATGTGATTTAGTCTTCCAGAACTGTGTTTTTAGTTTCCCTTATTTTATATTTATCACCATTCCTTGATCTATTACAACATGTGGAGTCGTGGGGATGAGTAAAAATTGAACATAAACGATAGTGGGGTGGACAAATGGTTTCGATGGTTGGACGCCGTACGACGTGCTACAAGATAGCAATAGTGAAAAAGACCGTCCGGAGCTATTTCAGGAATGATACTCCAACAATCAAGTTAGTGACCGCAAAAGAAGAGAGAGAAGAGAACGAGAGCTAGGTTCTCAACTCTGGTCTTAGAGAGAGAGAGTCTAGAAATAGAGAGTATTGCTTATTTTTTAAAGAGAGTTTGTCCCCTTTTATAATTCAGTGCAACATGTATGAGAATGCACCGACTGCTATGTCAGCGAGTAGTGCACCAACCCAATCATACCCTTAAAGCATGACTGGTAGCTTGCCCATCGCATCATCGGGGTTTGTAAAAAAAAAACTAAGCTTTAAAATTAGAACTTAAGTTTTCAAATTTATCAATTAAAACACTACACTTTCCAAGCTATGACAATGTTAGCTATTTGTCTAACTCTGTTAAAAGAGTTAATTGAGACAGTGTAGTGGAGGAAGGGAGGGGTGGAGGAGAGATGAGAGGTGGGTAGATTAGGAAAAGGTAGTGTTGTTAACAAAATTACCAAGAAATGAGGTGTAAATGACAAAACTATCCATCTTCTAGTAGGAATAATTAACCAATGTAAATGAAAGGTTGAGTTTGTGACTAAAGGAAAATTTTAGGGGTTTCAGGGTTTACTTTGTTAAAATTTAGCTCATAAACCTTTCGGGTCGATGGAATTTAAACTTTAAATAGATTTTGGGGAGCTGATAATGCCACGAATAAGTTTTGTCGAGCCACGCAATCTTTGTTTTAAATTACAAGCATCACTGCAAATTTATGGTCATCAATTTGGCTAAAGGACAAATATCACCCAAAGTGCACTCTCTTCTCTCTCCCTTGAATCTACAGATTGACTGTTCATATTATAGCTCAGAAATCTCAAATGGCAGACGCCGAACAGAATCCATACCGCCAATTTAACGCGCCATCAACAATCGCCATCGTCCTCTAATTTCAGCTCTCTTCTTCACAATTACGAATTCTTCTTCTTTTTCTCCCCAAAATTTACAATTGCAATAAATGGTAATTCTATCGTCACAATCACAGTAAACGACGTCATTGCAACCACCGATTAACAGGGTCGATGGTGGTTGTGTGTTAGTTACATTTTAGTTTTTATTTATTTAAAAAATAATAATTTGTGGTCAAATAGCTTTTAAATAAATAACTCCTCGTACAGTTATTTTCTCTTAGATAGTGGGATAGTGGGACATGTAAAAGATATAATTGTCCATCAGTTATATAACTCTTCTTTTTTTTATAGCAAAAGAAGTTTTCAAAAAATATACGTGAAACTTTTTTCACAAACAGGAAAAAAATCTTTAGTTTAACAAAATAGTATGTGATATTTCCATCAATTGCATGGATTAAGGTTTTGAATAGACTAGATGAAGATTTCTAATATCATTTCTATAGTTTTGGTATTTGTGATTACTCACAATCAGAATCTGATTGTTATGGCTGAAAGTATGTGTTCTAGGGCTTTCGCTTTTAGTTTAATAAATTCCTGATGACGATATTGCTTACAATTGATATCAGAGCAATATCTCTAATCTAGTTTTCGATTCCGTTGAAATTTTCTGTTCGAAATTTCTTTGATTGCATTATCCATGATTATGTTTTGTTGCTAGAATGATTTTCAATCATTAGGGTTTGTAATTCTTCCATATTTATTTTTGTGGAATTATTTGGCAAAACTAATTGGATAATTAATTCCTTATGAAATTATAAAAAATTTCGAAGTTATAGTTAGTTATAGTAAAAAATATTTAACTTTGGAAAATTAATTCTCAGCCTCCACAGTTCGATCTTCAGCCATGGAAGCACCACGCCATTGATTATTCTTGAAGCAGCTCTTTGCTTCTCTATGAATAATGAAAGGCCTTTTGGGTGGGCTTCAGTTTGGGATTGCTTGGGCTTTGGGGTATGGGCTAAAGTTAGATTGCCATTTTGATATTTTAGGCTTATTAAGTAGTTTTTCTTTAAAGATAATTATTTGTATAAAATTTAAGATTTTTATGCATAATTAATTTTTCTATGCATACTTGGGTATTCTTAATTAATTTTTCTTTGGAGATAATTATCTGTACAAATTTATTTAGGATTATTATTCATAATTAATTTTCTATGCATATTTTGATATTTCTAAATATAAAGAATTAATAATTGACATAAAGTTTAGTCAATATTTTGATGTCATATTTATGTTTATATTTGAGTAATTAAGTAATAGTCACAACATTCTTAATTATGAAAGTGTTTAGTGACAGTGTAGTCACATAAAGTTAATGACATGAATAATTATAATTAATCATAAAAATATAATAATTCAACCCCACAGGATAATTGTTATATTTTAAGTGATTAGTTAGGATGTGATACAAATATTTTTATTAATTAAAAAAAATTATCCAGTTGCTGACCGGCCTAGAAAAATTCTTTTGAGATTAAATGTTAGTCCCATAATAAAGCAATTTAAATCGCTTATGTGTTATAATTAATCTATCCGAAAGATTATAATGACATGTTGATTTACTTGGTTAAATATTCTATATTTGGCTTCATTAGTAACCTTTGTTGTTTATTTGCAGTTGTTCAAACCTTATTCGTTCTGAATTTTGATTCCTCCAATATTGCTGCATTGAATGGTGATAATTATGCTGATTGGAATGAGAAAGTTCTCCTTGCATTAGGTTGCATGGACCTTGATTTGGCACTTCAAGTGGATGAACCTCCAAAGCCCACGGAATTAAGTACCCAAGTTGAGAAAATATCATATGATCTTTGGGAGCGATCCAATCACTTGAGTTTGATGTTTATTAGGTCTCATATTGGGAAGAGTATTCGTGGATCCATCCTTGATTGTGCTAAAGCGAAAGAATATCTCAAAGCTATTTAGGATCAGTTTGAAACTTCTAACAAGGCATTAATGAGCACCCTGATGACAAAGATGTATTCCATGAAATTCAATGGCACCAAAAGTGTGCATGAGCACATCATGCAGATGCGGGACATAGCGGCTAGATTGAAATCGTTGGAGTTTGAGACGTCTAAGTCATTTCTAGTTCACTTAATCATTTATCCACTCCCATCTGAATTTGGACCCTTCAAGATCTCTTATAATACACATAAGGAGAAATAGTCAATTAATGAATTTCTGACCATGCGTGTGCAAGAGGAAGGGAGGCTAAATCAAGAGAGAATTGAAAGTGAACATTTGGCGATTCATGACAAGAAACCATCCAGGAAAGGTAAAAGTAAAGTGCCTCTCAACCAAGTTAATAAGGGTGATGTCAAATGCTTCTTGTGCAAGACGAAAGGACATATAAAGAAGACTTGTCCCAAATTCAAATATTGGCTTGTAGAAAAAGGTAATCTCATCTCTTTAGTGTGTTTTTAATCTAATATGGTTCATGTTTCTCACAACACTTGGTGGATTGATTCTGGTTCTACAATCCATGTTGTCAATACCATGCAGGGCTTCTTAAACCAAAGGAAACCAATGAAAAGTGAATGTTCCATCTATTCAGGAAATATGCGTTCACATATGGAGGTGGTTGGGACCTATAGACTTGTTCTTAGATTTGACTTTGTTTTAGACCTTGAAAGAACCTTTTATGTTCCATTATTTTCTAGAAAACTTATTTCTATTTCAAGACTATTGCCTTGTGGTTTTAGTTTTAATTTCCTTGCGACTTCCCTTCATTTGTATAAAGACAATGTTCTTGTGGGTGATGGTATTTTAGATAATGGGCTATTTAAACTTCATTTAAATTCTACCCTTGATTGTAGCCTTACAACTATGTATGGTAATAATGTTGGCATTAAGCGTGGTGTTGTAAATGACAAATCCTCCATGTTGTGGCATAGAAGATTATCTCATATCTCTATTGATAGAATTAAGAGATTGGTAAATCTTGGAGTCCTTGAGGCTCTTGATTTTACTAATTTTGGTACTTGTGTAGATTGCATTAAAAGAAAGCAAACTAACAATTCCAAGAAAGATGCTAGGAGGACTTATGATGTTTTTGAGATTATAGACATTGATATTTCAGGTCCTTATGGTGTGTGCTTTAATGGTCAGAGATATTTCATTACCTTTATTAATGACTATACACGATATATGTATCTCTATTTTCTTTATGATAAAAGTGAAGCACTAGATGCTTTTAAAGTCTATAAAGCAAAAGTATAGAAACAATTGGGCAAACAAATTAAGATCGTGAAGTCAAATAGAGGTGGTGAATATATTACAAGTACACTGAAAAGGGATAGTTGATAGGTCCATTTTCAAGGTTTCTAGAAGGACAAGGTATTGTGGCGCAATACACATTATCAGGCTCATCATTTCAAAATGGTGTGGCTAAAAGGAAAAACCAAACATTGATGGACATGGTGAGGAGTATGATTAGTAACTCCGATCTCCCATTGTCTTTGTGGAGTGAAACTCTAAAAACTGCGGCTTATGTAATAAATAGGGTTCCAACCAAGGCGGTTCACAAAATGTTGTTTGGGTTATGGAAAGGTTGAGAACCTAGTTTAAGACATGTACATGTTTAGGTTTTCCCAGTTGAAGTTAGAGTTTACAATTCACATGAGACAAAGTTAGACTCAAAAATAGTTAGTGGATATTTCATTGGCTATGCAAAAAAGTCTAAGGGATACAGATTTTTCTATCCATCTCATGTGATGAGAATTGTGGAATCTATGAATGCAAGGTTCCTTGAGAATGATGAGATTAATGGGAGTAGCCAACTCAAAACTTAGTTTTTGAGGAGGGTAGCAGTTTTGAACCTGCTCTCATATCTTCACATAGATTGGTTATGGTTCACGATAATTACCAGGATTCGATAACTTAAGAACAACCAGTTGTTGAAAAACCATATCGTCATGAGGATAATCCTACATATCCAGTTACTCAACATCCTCAAATTAAAGATGTTGATGTAACATTGAAAAGATCTTCAAGGACTAGGAAACTTGCATTTTTTTTCAGATAATATTGTGTACCTACAAGAATCTGACATGGATATTGGTGCTTAAGATGACCCTGTTACATTTTCACAGGCTGTGAGTGGAAATATATCCACATTAATGGCTAATAACCAAGTCCAATTCTGGGATCTTGTTGAATTGCTAAAGGGGGAACGACCATTGGCTATAAATGGGTTTTTAAAGTCAAAAGGGACTCTTTAGGCAATATTGAAAGATATAATGCAAGACTTGTAACTAAAAAATTCACTCAATAAGAAGGAATTGATTATCACGATACCTTATCTCCTGTTTCAAAGAAAGATTCATTTCAGATAATCATGGCATTGGTGGCTCATTTTGATATGGAGCTACATCAAATGGATGTGAAAATGGATTTTCTCAATGGAGACATAGAGGAAGAGGTTTACATGAAACAACCAGAAAGTTTTATTTCAGAAGAGAACGATCACTTGGTTTAGGCTTAAGAAATCTATATATGGGCTAAAACAAGCCTCCCGTCAATGGTATTTAAAGTTTCATGTTGTTATTTCTTCATTTGGTTTTACGAAAAATATCGTGGGTCAATGTATATACCATAAGGTTAGTGAGAGTAAATTAATTTTTTAGTCCTATATGTAGATGAAATTCTACTTGCTTCAACTGATTTGGGCTTATTTCA
>BRYE01000014.1:13264574-13267074 GCA_030159115.1 Actinidia arguta var. hypoleuca | reverse complement strand
AAAGAAGAAGAATAAAAATCAGAAAGATCTAACGGTGGATAATATTTTACCTCCATTGTTCATCATCGATCCCCAATCCATCCCGAATTGGAAAAATTAGCCAAGCATGACTATGAAAAATAAATAACTAAATATGAAAAATATTATGAAATATGAATACTGATATGAATATTTAAAAATTAAAGACCGTAAATTAATGATAGAAAAATTATAAAACAATGCGCATAATTGAATAAAATCGTAAATCGAATTGATTAAACATAAATCGAATGTAATAAATTACAAAACTATTGAAAATTATAAAAAACTAAGTTAGGATGCTGTAACAAAACCCTAAAAAATAATATATCTCGTTCATAAAATCGTAAGAAAGTATATATAGGCTACACAATTCGAGTCCTAGCGGGATTAGAATTTTTGCCTAGTTTTTTTTCTTATCCGTCTGTTCCAGCTCGATTTTGACAACTTTAGAGATCGATTTATACAATACTTATTAGAGATAAAGTTGTATTCCTTAAAGTCTTATTTCTTACGCATCAAATATCAGATAAATCGGATATCTGAGTAAAACGTTATGGCCAAAATATGAAAACGATGTTTTCAACAAAATTTGTTAGCATTCGAACTTTAGTTCCTTTGTCTTTTTGGAGTCCGGATGCTAAGTACAATTTTGCCCTTCTTTTATTTTTTTCCATCTTCTTCTTACCCCATTTTGGAATTTTTGGAGTCTAATTCTCGCGATGCTCGTTAAACACAACTTTGTACAATTCTGTGAGATCTTTTTAACAACGCATCTTCCATATTATTTCAAGTTTCGAATGAAAACTTTCTTAATTCCTGGCAATAGTCCTCGATAAGTGTTCTCGCACTCTATTGTACTTTCATAACTCCAATTCTTTCTTTTTTTATCAATGTTTACCTGCAATGAACTTAGACACGATTTTAAGTACGAATCACAATAAAAAGACATAATTAAACTCATTTAAGGTCAATTTCGGATAATTTAGCGGCATTTGGACTATAATTATGCAGTCCAATCATTAGACATTATTTTATTTAGTAATATATGTATAAAGTTAAAAACTTAAGCACAACTCTGTATACCGTGTAATGTCAACCACGCTTCTAGTTTTTTATATTATGAAGTTTCCATAAATTTTATATCATTATAGAGGAGTATGCACAAGTGTTCAACTGAATGTATGTATGTTGGCCGTAGTAGCTACGCTGCCGACCGGTTATGCACTTTTAATCCGCATAGGCTGGGTTACAGGTCATGACAGAGTGGTATTAGAGCAATATGTTGACACTGTAAGATTAAGTCATGTCTATCAGAGCAATAGGTTGACATCGTAAGATCAAGTCATGTCTATCAGAGCTATAAGTTGACACCATAAGAATGAGTCATGTCTAGATAGAATTATAGGATTGACTAGAGTATGTGCTGTGTGCTATGCGATATATGATATGTTAAAGTATAATGAAACTATTGGTATGAAAATGTCTAAACGCTTGCTATGTTCGTAGTAAGCTATGCCACCTAGATGGGAAGGCCGTGGCCGTAAAGGGGCCGTGGAGCCTGAAGGCAAAATTGATCGTATAGAGAGGATCTTAGAAGGACTCGTTCAAGCGGTCCAAGATAATCATAACAACAACAATGCCGAAGAACTAGAAGAATTGGTGATACAAATGCCAAGAGTAGAAGAGGTGGCTCGTACCACCATTAAATAGTTTCAATAGTTAAAGTCCCCAACTTTTCTGGGGACCCCCGATCCCATGGTCGTAGAGTCTTGGCTCTTAGGAATTGAGAGTGCGTTGAAGTCCTATCATGCACTGATGAACAGAAATTGGTATTTGCTACCTTTACTTTTGAGGGAGCCACACTAGTTTGGTGGCAATTGAAGAAGCTGTTGAACCATTATGGTTGTGGCCTAGATTTCTAGAAGTGTTCAACGACGAGCATTTTTCCTAGACTATCAGGGATCAAAAAATCATGGAGTTTCTTAATTTCACGCAAGGAAAGATGACTGTCGTAGAATATAATGCCAAGTTCATGGAATTGTCCCATTATGCCCCACACATAGTATCGACGGAGTCTCGCAAGGCGAGGAAGTTTGAAGTAGGGTTGCGATGGAATATCCGCAACAAGGTAGACATACTGCGACTTCCAACCCATCAAGAGGTTCTTCAATGAGCAATAATTATCGAGAGAGCATTGAATGAAGTGTCCCAATATTGGAAAAATAATAAGAAGAGGTTAGAAGGAAATCTAAGTAGAGGACAAAGTCTAAAACGACAGAGTTCCGGATCTTCAAGTGGAAATTCATCAACCCCGCGGGGAAGCATTGGAAACCAAGGAAGCAATAGGTCAAATGAAGTACCAACTTGCCCAAATTGTCAAAAGAAATATTGGGGCGAGTGTTGCATAGGAAGCAATGCATGTTATTGGTGTGGCCAAGCAGGATACCAAATTAAAGACTATCCGAGAAAGAATAAACCA
>BRYE01000014.1:13257074-13262074 GCA_030159115.1 Actinidia arguta var. hypoleuca | reverse complement strand
CACTGAGTTGAATTTTAGCACTGCCTTCCATCCACAGACTAATGAACATTCAGAAAGGACTATCCAGACTTTAGAAGATATGTTACGGCTTTCCATACTTGACTTCCAAGGAAATTGAAAAGCACATTTGCCACTCATGGAGTTCGCTTACAACAACACAACTTTCATACAAACATTGGGATGGCACCGTATAAAGCACTCTATGGGAGGAAATGTAGATTGCCCGTTTGTTGGACCGAAGTTAGAGAACGATAGCTTTTAGGTCCCGAAATTGTCCAATTGACAACCGACAAGATCAAAGTGATTCAACAGTCGCCAAAAGAGCTATGCAGACGTTCAGAGACGAGACATAGAGTTCGAGGAGGGATACCTTGTGTTCTTGAAGGTATCTCTTTCCAAGGGGATAAATTTGTTTGGCAAAAAAGGAAAGTTGAAATCGAGATACATCGGACCGTTTAAAGTCCTTCAATGAATTGGAGCCGTTGCCTACCGCATCGCTCTCCCACTAGAGTTATCGCATGTTCATGATGTCTTCCACGTTTCAATGTTACGAAAATATGTCCGCACCCCCGTGCACATAATTAGTCACCATCCCTTGGACATGATTGAAGGTTTGAGATATATTGAGAAGCCGATTGGGATTTTGGATCATCGCGACCAAATTCTTAGGAACAAGGGGATTCCATTAGTGCGAGTCTTATGGCAAAATCATACGTGGAATGAGTCTACCTACGAACGAGAAGATGAAATGCGATAGCGCTATTCCTTTTTATTTGAATGACGATTATGCCAAGTTTGACGACAAATTTTGTTTTAGGAGAAAAGAATGTAATACCCCGAGCCCAATTATTTTCTTTATTTACGTAAATTATGACTTATATGTTAGGTAATGTTGATTTTTATTAATTTAGGGTCAAAGTGACCTATAGGAGAGTAGGTTACAACTAAAATTTTAGGGGAGGACACATGGGATTATTTCTCATATATGTCGCAAATTATATACACGCACCCAAATACACAATACACAAAAACACTCCCACACTTAGAGAGAAAGAGAGACAAAGACAAAAATGGAGGATAAAGAGGAAGAGAAGAGAAGCTTAGAGATCATCAACCCAAGCCAAGAGAAGCTATTGGGAGATACCATTAAGCTTGAAGAAAGGTAACACCTTAATATTTTAGATATATGTATAAGTTGTATATATAGGTTGAGGATTTTGGGACTTTTGGCTTTGATGTACATAAGAGGGTTTGAGTTGAGTTTGGAATATTCACTTGAATTCCAATTAACTAAGGTTTGGAGGTTGAAGCTCCACATTGAGAGATTGTAGCATTTTGATTTAAAATTACAAAATTTTAGAATGTTAGGGTTCTGATTTTCAAATCTTAGATCCTTTTGTTTTAATATTTATTTCTTCTTCACTTTGGGTTATAGTTGTCCCTTAAGTTACTAATTGAACCCTATAAACTTTGGTGACGTTTGGAGTTAGAAAGCTTAAGATGAGGAAGATCAATTTCGAACCAAAAAAATCTTTGACGTTCGAACACCAAGACCCTATAAACCTATCGAACATGACTTTCGAACGCTCGACGTTCGATCGCCAAGGGAGAGCGTTTTAACGCCAAGGCCTGTTATGGATAAGTTTCAGTCTCAAGACGTTCAAACGCGACGTTCGAATGCCTAGGCCTATTTTGCATAAGTTGACACTTGGCTAAGATGGAAACACATACGACAACCCCATCAATTTCTAATTAAAAATTTATTGGGTTGTCGTATGTGTTTCCACCTTAGCCAAGTGTGTCCTTTAGCCATGAACAATTAGCCTAGGACTCGGACCTAATCCTAGGGGTGTCGTCTAGGGCATAGATTTGTCTTTGAGCGGGGATGCCTTTAGTCGAGTTGGGAGACTGTATTAGCTTTAAATCCTTTTAATCTTATATTAATTTATTCTCAAATTGATGTTTCCGTTTCTTACATGTAGGAACACATTGTTTAGCACCGAATCAAGAGAATCGAGGCAAGTAACATGATGCCATGAACAAAGTTTATGTATTTTCGAAAACGCTTTCAGTACAAACCATTGCATGAAAAGTTTTCCATGTTTTTAATGCATAAATGTATATGTTTCCTCATAAAAGCCATGTCTTGAGAATGAAATACGAATATTAATATTTTATGAATCGAAAACCCATGAATGAATGATTTGCATGAAAAATAAAGTATGTTCAAAGTATAGTGACACTTGGGATCTTCTAATAGAAAACCTTAACCTAGCCTCCAGTCCTACGATAAGGGAAAGGAAATAAATTATCAATAGTCCAATGATAGGGAATAGAAGATAAATTATCTATGATTGGGAGACGTCCCTGGCCTAAAGAGCCCTAGTATAACCTATGCCGAGTTTTTACATATTTTAGTACTTAAAAATTTAAAGTACTTACAGCATTAAGATTATGAAAGTTCTAGTTATGATATGTTTATGATTATGAAATATTCAGAAAAAGATATGCCATGTTTATATGATTATGTCAAGCAAGATATGTATGTTACGCTATGATCCATGGTATTTTTACGCTCATGCATTTAATGCTATTCATTAAGTGTATAGCTTACATTTTTGAAAACAAATTTTAGGAAGCCAATCAGAGGTGCCTTAGAAGAAAGTTACAAGGAATAAGCTAGTTTTATGGCCCAAGGGCCTTATGATGTTTTGTACCGGTTAGACCCTATTTTATTTAGTGATGTTATGTATGTATAAATTTAAAAACTTAGACATGACTCTGTATACTGTGTAATGTCAACCACACTTCTACTTTTTCGTATTATGATGTTTTATGTATGTATAAATTTAAAAACTTAAACATGACTCTGTATACTGTGTAATGTCAACCACACTTCTACTTTTTCGTATTATGATGTTTTTGCAAACTTTATATCATTATAAAGGAGTATGCATAGGTGTTCAACCGGATGTATGTTGGCCTTGGTATCAAGTTTGTTATTTCATCGAAAGAGTTAATTTCACCTTATTAAATTATGTCGCTAGTCTATTATCGCCATTTAGTCGGATCAAATGAGTAAGATGAACTTATTGATGTCACCAAAAATGAGATCACCTAATATTTTTATCGCCATGATTTAAGTTTGTTATTTTCTTGATTAGGTAAAATGCACTTAATATGTTCTCCTAAAAGATCTTATTCGACCAGTTAATTATGTTCGCCAAATTCACCTTGCTAGTATAAAATAGTTTGTTATCTTTCATCTTGCCAAATTCATTAGTAATGATATCACCATAAAAGTCAAACATATTGGTAAAGAGAGGAGACATAAAGAAAAGACAACATGAAGAAGAGAGTACTTTTCATTAAAGAGGAAAATGTTACATCTCACCATTACAAAAAAAAGGACGAAAAATTTATAAGTATTTAAGGAGAGAGAGCATTGTTGTCACCCTTCTCTTCCTCCTCATCTTCGCATTCGTCTTCCTCCCGAGCCAGCTCGTCGTCGATCTCCATGTCCAGGATGCCAAGCTTGAGATAAAGAAGCAGAACTTATTTCTTGAACAAGTTGAAGCCATCGCTGAAGTATTTGGTGGCTTTTTTTATCACCAACTCCTAGAAGTCATTCGAGGATTTGAACTCCTCAATGGTTGACTTCTTGGTAAGGACTTCTTTCTCCTTAAGCTGGGGATTCTCCTTTTCGAGCCTATTGATGGTGGCATCTTGGTCATCCTTCACCTTTAGGAGCTCTTCAGTAGCCTGCTACTCTCGGATCCTGAGCTCAGCCACTTCTTTTTCTAGCTCTAAGGAACGTTGCAGAGCTCGGGCCATTTCGGTCCCAACTGATTCAGCCCAGGCCTACTGATTCATCATTTTATCCCTTAGCTCCCTACCACGATTGGCAAGGGAAGATGCAAGCACCACCACTTGCAAAAGTATGAACTTAGTCAAAGGATTAAATATAAAATCTCAAACTTTTAAGATATTTAAATTCTCTTTAAAAAAAAAAAGAAAAAGTAAATATATGTGTATATATATATATAACATATACACGAAGTAGGTAAAATATATATCGTTTATGTAAAATAATGCATGTTATGTTCCAAGTATTAATTATGATTTATTTTATTTTTCTGAGAATTTTATGAAAATTTAAATCTGTACACAAAAAGACTTTCTGTTAAAGGGTAATAGACAAATGAACATGTATACTATATGTTGCCCCATGTTGACCAATGGGGATCACCTAGTAGTGTTCCCTAGGTGATCAAACCCCAAGCCCCAAAAGTGAACCCCCCCACTATCCCATCCAATCCCCCCAACCACTTCAACCAAACCCCCTCACCCCATGCTTGTCTTGGGACTTGCACACACGCAAGATAGAGATAGATAGATAGATAGGGAGAGAGAAGAGAAAGACAGAAAGGGAGAAAGACAAAAGAGAGAAAATAGAGAAGGAAGGAGAGAAAAAGGAAAGAGGAAGGATTAGAAATCACGAAGAACACAAGATCCGAATTATCTCACAAGGTAATCTTACAAATTTTTCTATTTATTTCATGTTCTTTTTGGTTTAAGAAGATTCTAATGTTATGGGATTTAGTAATATACTCTATCCTAATTAAGGTTTAGAAATACCATAAAAATACGGCATAAGTACGTTGTTTTAAGATCAAGTATCTAACCGAAGTTATGCCATACTTTGTGTCAAAATCACAGTCGGTATTTTGGACAAAACTCCCTCATACGAAATCCGTTTGACCTAATTCAAGTTGCATTAGAAACCCATGTCAAATATCTATAACTTTGTGTGAAATAGTATTTTTCCAATTCTAAGCATAGACAGCCCAAAACAGGTTTTGAAGTCGAGTTAAAAAAATCAAAGTTTTCTATTTTTCTCCAGTTGTACCGGTTCAACTTTTATTTTATACCGGTTCAACTATTTTATTTAAGCTACTGATCATGCTGAATCGGTTTAACTTTTTATTTTGTACCGGTTC
>BRYE01000014.1:13227074-13239574 GCA_030159115.1 Actinidia arguta var. hypoleuca | reverse complement strand
GTGGCTTGACCATCTTTTTGCGTCATATCACAAACTTGTTCAATCACTTCCTTCACTTCAAAGATAGCATCTAGTTTCTTCAACCACTCCTCAACCACTAATGGATCAGTTGCTCCCATAAATTTAGGTGGATTCAGCTTCATAAATTGTTCATGCAATGTTGTACCTCGTGTTGGTCTTGCTATTTGATATTCCATATATTGTGCCATTAGAGCAGCCAATCTGTATGTTGCATCAGCCTAATTTTGAACACGTGGTTCATGCTTCCCTTCTTCTACTCCTCTGACTGAATTTGATGACTCCTCATCTGCCATTCTTTCTTTCTTTCTGCATCAAATCAGGATTAGCACACCAATATATAATTTCACACATGCCCTTAACTAACTTAATCGACTTCGACCACACCTTATGGTTCACTGCAATCCTAGATACTAACATCATACCATAACCTCAGTTATATACTTTGGCTTTAAACCACAACTCTGAAACCAAGCTGTCACACTCCTAACCTAATTAGACATAATTAATGCTAATTAGATAGGATGTGATCGCACAAGTCACTTTACCAGCGAACGACACCTAATATACACCACATTTCTCAAATGACAAAGATTACATTATTAAATATTCACTGAAAATTAAAATCAAACACCATAAGATAAACATATATATACATATCCTGAACTGAAATATAAACATACTCTCTTTAAAATATAAAATATTTATACAACCGATACAAAACTAGAAAAAATTGCATAAAGGCAAGAATTGTTCCAAGTTTTGCCAACGACATCCAAACACGGGTAGAAGAGTCACGACGTCTAGGACCCCGACCACAGTGAACCAGACATCTATCAATATATCCCCACCTGTCAAAACAATCTGTGTGGGTGTGAGCTAACAGTCAACATGCTCACAATGGATAATCAAACTCATAAGAAATGAAATAGGAACACTATCCATCATAAATATTTTGAAATAAAGTATAATAATGCAATGATGCATCACCCACAAGTGCGCGCAAGTTTAGATAACGTTGGCCCAATGAGTGATGAATCGTTATCAAGGATGCCCCACATCAGTTAATCTTTAGGTTAGCCCCACATTGGCAAAATCTTTCTCCATGTAATGCATTGGCATATAACATGTAATGCCACCTCATATGTATATCATTATCAACATTGTATCAAGTAACCTCATATTTATATTATCATCAACATTATATCAAGTCAATCAATTCAATTCAATTTGAATAAGACTATCTGTATAATACCACCTGTCACTGCACTAACACCTCAATAAGACTACCCCTTAGGTTGGCCCGAAGGTCCTTCCCCTTCCTTAGTTCTTGTCATTCACAATTTCATCAGTATACGAATACAATGCATAAGTTAACAATGATAATGGCATAATATATGCACTATCCAAACACCTCATGCAAAGCTTAAATTTATTTCACTAATACTTACAAAATGCAATACCTCATCCCAATGCAATGTATCAATGTGATGGAATGCTAAGCCAACATATTAACCTCTCTCAAGTCCCCACGTAATGCATTAATGTGATGCGTCATAAAACTAGGCATCTCAAAGTTCTTAGAGCAAAACTACCCTAAAAATTGACTGGCATTCAAATGCCCCTATAGCATTCGAATGCTACCTTCACAAAGTCTGGCATTCAAACGCAATGTTCGAATGCCCAGAAGTCCAAAATCCTTCAACTTAACCTAGCATTTGAATGGTGCACATAAGCATTCGAATGCTACCCTTCATTGGCTTGGTGTTCGAGCACCTAGAATTTTAATTTTCCCTATTTGGCCTTAGCGTTCGAACTCTCTATGCAGCGTTCAAATCGTACCCTGGCCTAGTCTGGCATGTGGAGTTCGAATGGCCTGGCCTTTTTGGTCTTAGCGTTCAAACGCGCAACACAACGTTTGAATGGTAAGAAGTGTCCCTGGTTTGAAAATGGCTTCTCTTCTACTAACTTATCCAACCTCAAATCATCTTAATACATTCCCATATAAGGCCCAAAGATGTAAAATGGTATAAAAAGGCTATGAACAAGAAACTAGTAAGTTAAAACACATAAACACATGCATGAATTGGGAAACCCTAATCTCTTTTCACCTTACTCTCCTTCCTCCATTTTCTATGGCTAAACAACACTCATAACATGTTAAACTATCCAAAATTAACATAAGACATGATGAAACTCTCCTTGATTGATGAAAACAAGATGTAATTAAGGTTTTCCCCTTCAATTCTCTCCCTTTTTTTTCTTTCTTTTTTTCTCATTTTCTTTCTCACACATGAAAACTTTAAGCACCTCTTTTCTCTCTTCCCTCTCTTGACATAGCAGACATTATAGATACACCCTTGTTTTATAGCCCACATGTCGCACACACACACACACTCACCACATGACTCCCACACCTCACTAATCACTTAATTAGCATCATTAATCCTAATTAAGCTAATGAAGCATGATTAACCTAATTTTATCTCTTGGATTAGCATAATTAATCATACACTAATCACACATTAAGCATGATTAACCTAATCTTAATCCCATGGTCTATGCTGAATTTGCTTAGACCCCTTGAATGGTCTTAACGCCCTTTCATCACCACCTCGCCTATGGGCGAAGTGAGCTATTTTTCCTGACTCTTTGAAGATAAGTTCAACGTGAGACTCCACCTCCTTTCAAACTCCTACATTTGTGGTACAATCTCCATATGGTATCCTCCTTTTTTCACTCCGATATCCTTGGGATCTTCTTCCATACTTAAAGCATCACCACCTCGTAGTTAAAGTATTAGATCTCTCAATCTCCTCGTGATCTTTTCGTACAACACTCCTTTATCCTTCTATCTTTCTTCACTAGAAAAGGTCGCTCTTTCTTCATTAGAAAAGGTACGAAACACTTGTATTCTCACTTTGAGAGATCTAATACTTTAACTGCTTTACTCTTTCTTGTTTGCTCGTCTTGATCTGATCTCCACGTTAGAGGGATTTGTGGTGGCCTCACCTTGGTCGATAATGTTTGTTCCCTTGCGCAGGTCACCTAGGCCATTACCAAGGTCAAACACCTAGCTTAAAGAGTAATTGTGACTATTGATTGCTCGCCTCCAAATTTCTACCACAACAAAACTAAACAAAAATTTGCTAAAGACAAAATATTTAACTTATTTGTTGAGTAAAAATGGATTGATTTTTTATTTTTGTCATTTTTTTAAATTAGATTAAATATATTTTTTAGGATAAATTTCACTAACCTCCCTTGAAATTTATAACAAATACTGTTGGCCTAATAGGCAACCCAAGAAGGTGTGAATTGAATTTTTCAAAATTAATTAGAAATTAAGATTAATTTTAAATTAATCTAATCACAATAACAATAAATCAACTTGTGTGCAAAGTAATAAATGCAAGTATAAAGTAAAATCAAGAATAAGAGAGAGCACACCAAAAATCAATTTGAGTTCCAAGGTTCATATTCATCATATTTCTCCCCATTTTTGTCAAATCACCCTTGTGTGTCAATCCACCAAATAGATGTCAATTTTAACTATGATTCCATGAAATACAAGATATTCAACATAACCAATATACCTCATTTTTTAAGGAGTATATACTCCCCCTTTGTTTTCTATTCAAGTGAATTAGTGCAATTAATCAACCATTTAACTATTCAAGCAACTCATCAAAGGCTATTAACCATTCAAGACAAACACTTATTCAAATCAAACAAGGCATTGGATCTACAATGAAGCCATGAAATTCATGAAAAATGTATACACGTCATGATACCAAGATAATCAAACAACTATAAAACTATGCAACTTATTTAAGCAACTTATCAAGTCATATAGGGTATTGAATTCACAATGAAACACAAGTGTGGAAACATATACGTGTAGATCACAATAACCATAAAACATAAGTTACAATCATAATTCATGACTAGTTATCCATCTTCAATCATAATACCCAAAATAAAGTAACAACATCCAAACTTAGCTAACATAGAATCACAATATCCAAAATATTACAAAATAGTATCAAAGTGTCCTGTGAAATTATCAATGGAGAGACGGAGGTGGTGGAAATGTGTGAGGTGGAGAAACACGTGGTGATGAAACGTGGATAGGAGTGGTAGGTTGTAGAGAGGATTGTGGTGAAGGGGTTAAAACAAGAGCGGTCTCTGTGGTATTCTACAATTTCTTTCCTTGTCTTAGCCTTATAACGTATTTATGACCGGTTGTTCGAAGCAAAGCTGGAGAGGTATCGGATTCCGTTTTAGACAAGTCTTTTTCTCCCTCGAGCTCAACACTGTCACTTTCATCTCCTTCTTGATCATCTTTCTTTTCCTTCTCAGCCTCTTCTTTCTCTCGCTCAGCCTCTTAGACTTGCTCAACTCCTTTTTCTCCTTGTTCCTCATCTTTCTTTTCTTCCACTTCTTATTTTTCTTCCTCTTCTTCCTCTTCCCCTTCTTATTTTCCCATTTTCAACAGACTCATTTCCTTTTTTATTTCTCGCATTGTTTTTTCAACAAACAATAGTCAGGTGGCCACATTGTCGACTTTGACATGCAATTTTTGCATTGAATCTAGCATCTGAGTCATGAAACTATTCAAATTTATTTCACTTCCCTCAATTCAGGAACCAAAGATCTCACTATCCATATGTTTCAACACTTTAACTTCTAGATTTGTATCTTTGCTTATTGTCTTCAGGTGTCGACACTTTCTGAACGATGTGTTGACATTTCATACCCAGATTCAAGTTTGTTGTTCTCTATGTGTCGACACTTCTTGTCCAAAACATATTTCTTTGTTTCCTTGGATATTTTTTAGCATCGATCACTTTAAGTCCTTTAAGATGTCTTCTCCTTGGATATGTATGATATTTTCATGTCTTCAATCTAGTGTGATACATGGTTTCCTTTATTTTCCTAAGACTTTATCAAATTATTCAATGTAGTTTCAAGTCTTCAATAGCCGATACCTTGTAAATATGTGTTGACACTTTCTAGGCAGAAAGTGCTTTCAGTTTTCCTAGATCAATTAAGCTCTAAATCATAGTGTCTATGATCTGAATGCTAAGTAAATATATTAGCCACTAATATAATATTTTGTTATCATCAAAATCGAGGCATTGAGTCAACAAATACAACTACTTCCTTTGTAATTTTTGAAATTGTATTGACTTCTCTTACTTTCAAAACTATTATCAATATTCTATTTGGAGCTAATTTTTATATAAAAATGACAAAATTGCAATTATGTTTAAGAATTCTAAATTAATTTTCTAATACACCAATTAAAATAAATAACCATTCTCTCTTTTTGATAATAAAATTTATTTTTTAAATATGTTTATTTGGGACACTAAAAAAGTAAAACATTTGGATCAAATTTAAAATAACTATTGATAACAAGTTTTATTTTCTAAATAAGTTTTTATTAGGAATAATTAAAAATTTAATTATTTAGATCATTTTTAAAAAAAAATACTTATTGATAAAAATAAAAATAGAATAATTTAAAAATAAATAACATTTTAAGAAAAATAGAGAATGTTTATTTTATTTTAATTGATGTATTGAGATTTTTTTTTGAAAGCTCTAAACATAAGGACAATCTTATTATTTTTGCACAAAAAATAGATAAGAAAATTTTGAAAAAAAAATTAAAAGACCTAAAAGGAGGTTAGTAAAATTTATCCAATTTTTTTTTATATTTCTCTCCTCGAGAGGAACCAAATGAATGTAAAATTTTTGTTGAAGTTTGAAAAAGAAACCACTAAAAATAAAATATTTGGAAAATTAACTCAAATGTTAATCCAAAAAGTTGGCATGGTGGTATAGACATGAAGAATTGGAGGCATGCTCTCTTCCATTATCTATGTTCGAAACGTCCTATGTGCTGTCAATTCTTGAATTGGGTCAATTTATACAGAGTTTTGCCTGGACAACAAAATTGAGTCGCGGAATTAATCTGCTCTTTGGTGTTATACCAAGTTATTAAAAGAGAATAAAAGTAGCTAAAAAAGTTTAGTGATAGGAAAAAAACCTAGTTAAAAGAGAAAACAGAGAAAAAACAAAAGAGTTATAGAGGAACTAGTTGAGCTAAACTCAGTGAATAAAGGAAAATAACTACCAATGCAACAAACAATTAGGAATTAGTGGTGTACGTGGTCTTTGCTAATAACTAACAATGAAGCAAATAATTAGGTAGTCATGTACATGGCTTCTACTAGTGGTGTAGTGGTGTGCTTTACATGGTGGCTTCTTCTAGTGGTGTAGTGGTGTGGTGTATGTATCAATCCCCCTCGCTTGCAACATCTTTGGCTGCAAGGATGAACTTTGGGTAAGTTTTAGAAAACCGCCACTGATTTTTTCCCACGTGGCATCCTTTTAAGGCTCGTCCTTTCCATTGGACTAAGATTTCCATTTTTGGATGATAATTGCCCTTTTAGATGATACGATGGTCAAGAATAGTGTCTAGTTGGGGAAGAATCAACGAATCAGTCAAGACTGGAGGTGGAAGCTGTGAGATTGGTGTGATTGGCCCGATCTTTGATAGGTTAATGTGAAAAATATCATGGATTTGAGAACACTCGGGAAATTCAATCTTATACGCTACCAGACCCATGCGAGGTAAAACCTTGTAGGGCCCAAAAAAATGCGTGGATAGCTTGAGATAACTCTGGAAGGATACTGTTGACTCCCGGTAAGTTTGTAATTTGAGGAAAACATAATTACCCACATGGAATACAACCTCGTGGCGATGTTTGTCAGCTTTAGCTTTCATGCATGACTGAGCTACCATTAAATTTTGGTGTAATTCTTTTAAGACCATCTCATGGTCATGTAGGAGCTCATCCACAACTTGGATCCAGGTTGTACCTGAGACATAAGTAAACAAAGTAGGAGGAGGGATACCATACACAACTTTGAATAGAGAAATCTTTGTAGATGAATGAATTAAGATGTTGTAGCTAAACTTTGCCAATGACAACCAATCAAGACAACGTTTTGGTTGGGTACTTGTAAAACACCAGAGATATTGGTCCAATGTCCTGTTGACCACCTTGATTTGACCATTGGTTAGGTATTTGTAAAACACAGTTGGGTCCCCTGCAAATGAAATAGAGTTTTCCAAAAACTACTAAGAAAAAACTTGTCACGGTCTCTAATGAGGGAAGCAGGAACACCATGAAGCTTAACAATGTTGTGGATAAAAGATTGTGCAACCGTGGTAGCCGTGAACGAATGACTGAGGGGAAGAAAATAAGCATATTTTGATAGGCAGTCCACCACTACCATAATTACTGACTTGCCTCGCGATGATGGTAATCCCTCAATAAAATGTATTGAGACGTCGGCCCATACTCTAGTCAAAATTGGTAACAGTTGTAAGAGACCGACGGGGCTCAAGTAGTCGTGTTTGCAACGCTGGCATGTATCATAATTTTTTATGAAGGTTTTTACCATAGAGTGCATACAAGGCCAAGTAAAACTAGATTTCACGTGGCTAAGGGTTTTGTGGTACCCGAAGTGGCCATTTGTAGGTGAAGAATGGTTAATGGTTAATGGTTATTGGCTAGGATAACGCTGATCAGGGACGATTGAGGACTCAAAAGGATTTTATTTTTGTGGAACCATATGCCATCATGTTTGAAGTATTTCAGTGGGCCCAATATGGGTAGCTTTGCCTCTACAGTGTTATAGAATGAGTTTACGAGCACTTTCTGTTGAAGTGTGTTCCACCAATTGACCATGGGCAGGGAAATGGTAGAGAGTTTGAATGAAGCCACTCGAGATAGAGCATTCCCCCCTTGATTTTTATTCCCTTTATTATATTGAATCACATAGTCATACCCCAAAATCTTTGGTAACCAACGAATCTGTGTTGGGGTAGTGATGCATTGTTCAAAAAGGAATTTTAAACTCTTCTGATCCATTCGGATTATTATGAATGGTTTCCCCAAGAGGTACGGTCGCCGATTGGATTGCATAATTGCAGTCTAAATGTTGCTAAACAAATATAAGTTGACCTTAGATTAGGTTAATTATGCCTTTATATTATGGTTTGAACTGAAAGTTGTGTTCGCATTCATTGTAGGTAAATATTTATAAAAAGGAGGATCTAGAGCATTAAAAGTATCTAGAATGTGGGCACACATATCAAGGACCATTGTTGGGAATTATGAAAGTTTTTACTTGCAACTCGGAATGGAATAAAAGACATACCGTTGAAAAAATCTCACAAAGTTATACAAATTCACGTCTAACGAGCATCGCGAGATATGGACTCTAAGAACTTCAAAATAGACTAGGAAGAAATAAGAGAAAAAATCGAAGATGGTTGAAAATATACACCACTCGAACGGCGAAAAATAAAGAATTTTGAGAGTTCAAACGATGACTTGAGAAATAGAAGAAAACAAGATTTTGTCCTTGGAGTTCAAACCCCTATGTGCAGCGTTCGAACACACAGAGACTGTGCAAACTTAGAAACCAGTCACAGGCCTAAGGGTTCGAACGTCTACCGTGATCATTCGAATGCTAGGCTTAGCTACAGTGACCATTCAAACCCTAATATAGGCGTTCAAATGCCAAGGCAAATTTAAGAATTTTCACTGCAAAACCTATCTCGGTATTTTGGCCATAACTTTTTACTCTGATGTTCAATTGAGCTAATTTTTAAAGCATTAAAAATAAGACTTCAAGGACTAAAACTTTACCTATAATAAGAATTTTCTGAATCGAGATCTAAGGTGGTAAAAAATGAGATGGAAAGTTATTGAGTGAATAGTGAGCATTCGAATGCCCATATTAGGGTTCGAACGCTAAGAAGAAAATTGGGCCCGAAATCCTAATCCATCTAGGACTCGACTTGTGTTATCTATATATACTTATGATTTTATGAACAAAACACATTCTTTTTAGTTTTTTTAACAGCTTTCTAGTTTTGTTTTTCAGAGTTTCCAGTAATTATTGTAATCAATTACATTCAATTCACGTTTAATCAATTCTATTTGCAATTTTGTTCAATTATTCATGTTTCATTCTAAAATTTTTTCATCATTAATTTAAGTTCTTCAATTTTAGTCATCCATGTCAGATTTTATATATCAGAATGCATTCCATATTTTGTTTTTTGTGTTCCATAGCCACGAGTGGCTATTTTTCTTAACTTTGAATCGATTGGGGATCAAGGATGAATAATGGAGGTAAGTTATTTTCACCGTTAGATTTTCTTAATTTTATTTTTTTTTCTCTGTTCTAAATACTTTCAAAAACTTGAGCGTCCTATTATGTTTGGTAACGCTTATGCATTAATGCCATACTCAGTATATATGTTGCCTTGTAACTTTATGTATAAGTTAGGTTTAGTATATGTGTTACACGAATCGATGATGCACGATCATGATTATAACAACCAGATTTATTTACAAGTTAAATATTGAAAGAACAATTGGTTTTAAAGTTAAATCTTCCAAATCCGAGACTCACGACGTAGTTGAAGAATTTGAGTTATATGAAGCCTCCATTGGAATTCTGATAAATTCGATTGATTGGATCAATTGATTCTGAGTCATTTTTATTATTAATTTTAAATTAATTTTAATTTCTTTTATAATTAGATTTAGCTTAACTTCATAAAAAACCAACTACATAATTTTTATTTTCCCTTTTTAAAAGTATAAGTTAGGATCAAGTTAGGATTGAATCATAGTGTTTTAGTTGTCTTATTTTCAACTTGGCACTGCTCCTCGTATGATCAATAATCATACTTCAATTTTTTATTAATACTTCGCAACTCGTATACTTGCGGTAAGGAATTCACTTCTGAAACCAATCACCGCTTGCGATTGGCATTCACCACTGCTAATGTTTCTTTCTAATAGGTAGAAAGAGAAAGGGCTGAACCTTTTAGAGCTTCGCTAAAGAAGGCAATAAGACGTTGTTGTTGTCTTAAAATGACTCTAATTCCTAAGTTGCAGAACCACACTCCACGACAAATGGTTGAGTAAAATTAGGTAACCGTAATACGGGAGGAGATGTTGGAGCCTGTTTTAAATTGACAGAGGCGTTGGCCACCTCAGTTGACCACTTGAATCCGTCTTTTTGAGAGTAGGCGATTTAATGGAGCTGCGATTGCACCTAAGTTGTGAATGAATTTACGATAGTACCTGGCCAACCCTAGAAACCCGCACACATCTTTGACCATAGTGGGTATCGGGCACTCTAGGATTGACTTGATTGTGGATGGATCAACTACACCGCCTTTGGATGAGATCACAGGCCCAAGGTAACCCACCTTCAAAACACCAAAATGACATTTTGACTTTTTTGCAAATAAGTTGTTATCCAATAAGATCATTAGAGTCATGGACAAGTGTTGAAGATGATTGATCCACGTTTGACTGTAGATGAGAATATCATAAAAAAAACCAATATGAATTTGCGAAGGTAAGGCCAAAATAAATTGTTCATGAGGCTTTAAAAAGTTGATGGGGCGTTGGAGAGACTGAAGTGCATGACAAGAAATTCACAGTGACCTTCATGGGTGTAAAAGGCCATTTTATAGATATCAGAATCATGCACACGTATTTGATGATACCCCAATTGCAAGTCTAATTTGGAAAAGTACTTAGCGCCATGTAACTCATCTAGAAGTTCGTCAATGATGGGAATCAGTTACTTATCTTTAATTGTGACTATATTAATAGCTTGATAATCAATGCAAAGTCGCCACCCACCATCTGCCTTACGAACAAGCAAAATTGGGGATGAAAATCGGATGGTACTAGGCCTAATTAAACCTGAGGTGCAGAGTTCCTGTACCATCTTTTCAATTTTAGTCTTTTGGTTATACCAGTATCAATAGGGCCGAACACTCATTGGAGGCTGGTTTGGTTGAAGTGGAATTTAATGATCATGGGTATGGTTTGGCGGAAAACCTTTGGGTTCAAAGAAGATGGTGTAGAATTGATCAAGTATTTGGGCTAGATCAGTCTGGTATACTATAGCATTGCTTGGTAAGTCACATGGCATGATCTTTAAAAATAAACAAGTGCCCTCCAATTGATGCAGTTGCTTGGTATTCATAACCTCGAGCTCGAAACATCGCAACTCGTGGAATTGATGGGTTATGCCTTTGATTGGACTACATAAGTGCAGTCTAAACGCCGCTAAACCAATCTAAAGTAGCCCTAGATTAGGTTAATTTGACCTTTATATCATGTTTTGATCTGAAAGTTGTGTTTGCATTCATTCCAGGTAAATGTTGATAAAGAGGAGGATTTAGAGTTGTAAAAATGATTTGGAGTCTGGGCACGTTTATCGAGAGTCGTTGTTGAGAATTATGGAAATTTTCACTTGTAGCTTGGAATGAAATAAAAGATGCGTTATTGAAAAAATCTCACAAAGTTATACAAATTCACATCTAACGAGCGTCGAGAGATATTGACTCTAAGAGTTTCAAAATGACTGAGAAGAGAGATGAGAAAAAGTCCAACGAGTGAAATTTGTACTGAGCGTTCGAATGCTCCATATCAAGAACAAACAAGCGTTCAAACGCTGAAAGGAAGAATGGTTGTTTTATGGTTCGAATGCCTCTGTGCAATGTCCCAATGCACAGAGGCTTGAAAAAAGTTGAAAAAATGGGTTATTTGCCTTAGGTTTTGAGCGATCGATTGCCTCTATCCAGCGTTCAAACACATAGAGGTTTGAAAAGAGAAGAAAAATCTACCACAAGAGGCAATGTTCGAACATCTACAGTTAGCGTTTGAATGCTATGAAGGTGAACAGGCAGGGTTTGAACGCCAAAAATAAGGAAGAAATTAGCGTTCAAACGCTAAGAGGAAAATTGGGCAGAGACTCCTAATCCTACTAGGGCTTGACTTGTGTTGCCTATATATATTTTCTTACGATTTTATGAACGAAACATGCTCTTTTTAGGGTTTTTACAACTTCCAAGCTTAGATATTTATAGTTTTTAATATTTTTGTAATCGTTTACATTAAATTCAACATTTATTCAATTCAATTTATGGTTTTATTCAATTGTGCTCTTTATTATTTTTCCACCATAAATTTAAGTTCTTTAATTTTAGTCATCCATATCAGATTTTGTATTAGAATGCATTCCATATTCTGTTATTCGCATTCTATAGCCATGAGTGGATGATTTTCTTAACTCGAGATCGATTGTGAAGATCGATTAAGGATCAAAGATGAACAATTAAGGTAAATTATTTTCACCATTATATCTTCTTAATTCTTCTTCTTCTTCATTCTAAATCTTTTTAAAAACTTGGGCATCCTATTATGTTCGGTAATGCTTATGCATGAATGTCATACTCAGTATATACGTTGTCTTGTAATGTTTATATGTGAGTTGGGTTCAATATATGTGCTGCGCAAATTAATGATGCATGACCATGATTATAACAACTAGGTTTATTTTAGAAGTTGAAGATTGAA
>BRYE01000014.1:13214574-13219574 GCA_030159115.1 Actinidia arguta var. hypoleuca | reverse complement strand
ATTTCATGCAAGGTAGTTCGTATTGCAAAATATTTGGAAAGTACATAGGTTTTATTCATGACATCATGTTACTCACCTTGATTTCTTTGACTAGGCGTTAAACACGATATTCCTAAGTATAAAGGACATAGAATATAGAATTGTTAGTACTTTGTTCAAGTAACACAAAGTAAAGTTGCCAAAACTAATACAAAACTCCTGAATCAACCTAGGGTACACTAGCTGTAGGTCATATTCTCATGAAAATGAACCTAAGTCTTCAAGTGGTAGGTCAAAGGGGTCTAACATACTTTGGACCAAAATAAAATGTCCTAAGGAAAAAGGTCAAAACTGCTTGAAAATTGGCCTGGCATTCGAACGCTATGCTATTGAACAGCCACCGTTTGAACGTTAAAAGTGTGCTAAAAAATGGCGTTCGAACGGTAAGGCAAAACTGACTACCGCTAGAATGCTGAGCGTACGCAGCAGCAGAAATGACTGTTAAACTTTACTAAAATTTTTCTAAATACAACCCAAATCTTTCCTTCCTCCAAAGAGTCTAAAATTTTAACTCCCTGGGATGAACATAACTCATTCTCAACCCTTAAAACCAACCCTAGCATGCTAGAACTAAAACATAAAATTTTAAAAACCCTAACATGACATAAATTGGGGGGGTTTCAAACCCACCCTCAAATCCATCTATTTAAGCTTACAAGCTCTCAAATCCATCTATTGGGACTTGAAAATCTCTAACATCACTATATATATATATATATATATATATATATATACACACATACATAAGCATATAAGATTTTTTAAAGACTTTTACCTTTTTCTCCAATTTTCCAAGCTTCTTCAAGCTTTAATAATGGATTCTCCTAGCCTAGTTTGAGTTATTCAAGCTCTCTCTCTCTCTCTCTCTTCGTGTACGTGTGTGGAGTGAAATGTGGCTTTGGGTGTGCATAAGTGGAGATACACACGGGAAATAATCCCATGTGTTCTCCCCTATGGTAAATCATTCTTCCCCATGGTAAGTCATTTTCCCTTTTCTTTTCTTTCTTTTATTCTGTTACCATTCGAACGCCTATCTTAACGTTCGAATGCTAAGAAAGAATTCGTCCCTAGCGTTCTAACGCTGCATTTGAACACTCTGAAGACGTGAAGTTGGGTAGTCTCTATTACAGACTGTAGCATTCGAATGCCCCTTATAGCGTTCGAACGTCCTGAGAGCATAAAAAATGATGAAACCTGTTACAGGCATGAGCATTCAAACTCTGCTAGTAGCGTTCAAATACTAAGAGAATTTGGCTTTAACCTTCAAACACTAAGAAGGATTCATGATAAAAAGCTGAATTTTAAGGTTTTGAAGAGTTCTACTTTAATTTTTGATCACTTTGGTCACTAACATTCTGACAACTCATATTTTCTAATGCACGGGTCATAATTTACATGATTAAATAAAATTTACGGGTTTGGGGTATTACATTCTCTCCTTAATTAAGTTTGGTCTCCAAACTTGACACAAGTAGTCATTTAAAGTGGTTACTACGTCCGTGGTTCAACTCTCGATCTATCTTAGTAATTCAAAGTTGCAGCAAAATAATAATATGTAGGTCATACCCAAAGAAACTTTATTTCTAAACATAAGGAGTCTACACTATCCATACTTCGCATTCAACCCACGATCGCATCAATTAGGGTTTGCATCAAAATCTTCAAATATTTCTCACACTTTTGCTAGAATTCGAAATCTATATAGTTCAATTTAGTCTCCAATAAGAATAATGTTGTGCTTATAACACCAAGTAAATGTTGATTGTATCTACTTATGAGCCTCCACACTCACTTCATAGCCACAAGTACTGAAATAACATGATAAGATTCCAGCCTAAGGCCTTTAATTTACTTTTATCAATTTCCAAAGTATATTGCAACTTCACGAATTTATTTGAGATTTCATTTCCGTTCTATCAACCAAGATTATACTCTAATCCTTAATCTACACTTCTAGAACATCTCAATCAACCTTTAATAAGCTCTTAATTAGATTTGGTTGTGTCTATTCAAATTGTTCAATAGTTTCAATTAGATACATAAGCTATCCATGTCCTCCAAACATATTACATATTCCAATTGGTCCAACTATAATTTGTGTTAGACACTGTCCACAAAATATTGTCATTACATAGATCATAGAATAAAACCACTAACTAAAGAGGTATCAGTTCATTTAATAAAACCCAAATTGCTCACAATGTAATAATCCATCAAGTTGATTATTTTTATCTAATCAGAACAAAATAAAATAACACTCCTAGTAGTTCCATTACGCTTCCGCTGCGCCATTCTGATAATATTTCTTTCGTTATAGGTCTTAGACGATTAATTTATTACCCACGAAGTTAGAGTTCTATCCAATCAAACTGGTAACTTTTCGAACACTCACCCTATTACCAATGACATCAAGCACCAAACTCATCTATTAAATTTCATTCTCCAATTGACGTCTTAATACGATATCGTATATCAGCATCCTCATAACGCTTCTTTTAAATTCATCAATAAGTTAGTATCTCCAAGTTCAATAGTGTTATACCATAAGTCATGACTCATCCCGTTCATATAAATAACCCTACAAGGAAATTCAAATCAAAGCTCCAAAAAAATATAATTCTAATTGAACATAACCTTTCACTAATAAAATCTTCCATAAAAACTAAAACAACAACTACATTGTGAGACGTATGATACTTCTGTTTCACTTCCAAATGCCATAAACATTTTTGATACTAGTTTTTAAATATATCGGAAAACTTGCTTCCAACAAGAAATACATAAATATATATACCCTGAAACTATTTATTGGATGAATGATTTGTAAACTCAGAATAACTACGACGAACATCTTTGATACCTTTGTCATAGACTCTAAATTTGACTTGTAAGCTCGTCTCTAAATTCTCCTTCAAAATTAGTATGGACTTTTGGTCCAAGTTCTTAAAAAATACTTGGCATCTCGAAATTAATAAAACAAATCATTCACTCTTGGCAATGAATACTTATTTTTAATGGTGACTTTATTCAATTCCTAATTCATCAAGAAACCAGGTAGTTCATCAGAAAAGACATTAGGAAAATTCCGAGCAACTTGAATATCTTCTAAGGACGGTGGAGAAATCGGGTATATCAATAAGGATGTGTGCAGGTTGACCACAGTTAGGGAATATACCTGACACTCATGGAGTGGTAGTTAGGGTGTTTCCTGATATGGGTACGAAAGGTTAGTCTTGCCACGGTTGATTATCCCTACTTACTACTGGAGGTTGCTGGACTAAGGCTGATGCTGACGTTATAGCTCTATGTGCTCTATTCTTCTTTGGGTAGTCTTTAATTTGGTGTCCCTCTCGACCACACTTATAACAAACCGTGCTCCCTTTACGACATGCGCCCCAATGCTTTTTTTGACAATTTGGGCAAATTGGTACTTTATTGAACGTGCTACTTACTTGACGCCGGATGTCTCCCTACGGAGTTGATGAATTCCCACTTGAAGATCAAGAACTTTGCCATTTTGAACTTTGTCCTATGCTTAGGTTTCCTCCTGACCTCTTCTTATTGCTCTTTCGATATTTAGTCATCTTATTCAATACTCTCTCGGCACTTATTACTCGTTGTTCTGATGTATTGGCGTTGTTGTTGAGAGTATCCCGGACCACTTGAACAAGTCCTTCTAGGATTCTCTATATATGGTCAATTTGGCTTTTAGGTTATACTGTCCTTCTACCTCTTCCCCTTCTAGGTGGCATAGCTCCCTACAGACATATCAAATGTTTGGACATTTAGCATAATAATAGCTACATTATACTTTAGTACGTCATATATGATATATTACATAGCACATACTTTAGTCAATCCTAGAATTCTATCTACACATGACTCATTCTTATGGTGTCAACCCATAGCTCTGATAGACATGACTTGATCTTATGGTGTTAACCTGTTGCTCTGATAGACATGACTTGATCTTACGGTATTAGCTTATTACTTTGACAGACATGACTTGATCTTACAGTGTCAACCTGTTGCTCTGATAGACATGACTTGATCTTATAGTGTCAACCTATTGCTCTAATAGACATGACTTGATCTTATGGTGTCAACCTATTGCTCTGATACCACTCTGTCATGGCCTATAATCCAGCCTATGCAGATCGAGGGTACGTGACCGACCGGCAGTCTGACTACCAAGGCCGACATACATGAAACTGGTTGAACACCTATGCATACTCATTTAAAATGATACATAAAATTTGTGAAAACGTCATAATAATTGAAAATAATAAAGTGTGGAGTACATTCAGAGTTGTGCCTAAATTCTTGTCTTTTTTTTTATACATAACATGGCCAACTTGAACTACATGACATGAGGCATAACCCATTAATAAACTGAATAATGCCTTTGGGCTACAAAACTAAAGTCTTCATCGTCGCTTCCTTTTATGACTTCTCGAATTGGTTTCCTAAAAATTTATTTTCAAAAACATAAGCTATACGCTTAGTGAATAACAATAATGCATGAACAGAAAAATACCATGGATTATAATAGAATATACATATCTTGCTTGACAAAAATCATGCAAACATAACATAACTTTTTTTGAAACTTAAAACTCATGTGAACATAGTATAGCTGGAATATTTCGTAATCATAAAGTTACAAATACTTTAAATCTGTAAGTAATAAAACTTGTAACAACTCAGCATAGAAATCTCAAAATCGTACATACTAACCATATAGGTTATACTGGGGCACTTTAGGCCAGGGATTTCTCTCAAAATAACATACTAGCCATATAGGTCATACTGGGGCTCTTTAGGCCAGAAATTTCTCCCACATAGATAGTTTATTTCTAGTCCCTATCATAGGACTAGATAGTTTATTTTCATTTCCCTATCATAAGACTAAACAGCTAGATTAAGGTCCTGCCGCTCGAAGAACCCGAGTATCACTATAC
>BRYE01000014.1:13189574-13192074 GCA_030159115.1 Actinidia arguta var. hypoleuca | reverse complement strand
TTTCCAAAAATATACATTAATAAAATTTTCAAATGGCATTCAAATGCCTCAAGAATCAAGATAGATCTCAGCACCCAAAATTTATGTAATAATAAAGATGAATTACTTTGAAAATATTTAACAATGGGCTTGATACCTCAAGCCAAAAACCATGATACATATATATATATATATATATATATATATATATATATATAATGATAAAAGCATGATCCAATAAAGTATGCTTTCATTCATATCAAAATACATATTTTAAATTTATAATTTTTCAAAAACAAGTTCCCAAATTTTCAATTTTTCTCAAAAAATATTAATCTAATTATTTCAAATGACACACCTAGGCTAGTACATAAACAAATACTCCTCATGTGACTCAACCTATGGCAAGAACTCCACCTCAGGTTAACCAAAATTTGCATTACTAAATTTAGCATACAAACGATGCTCTCGTAGAAGCTGCAATACAATTCTCAAATACTCCTCATGTGACTCAACCGATGGCAAGTAGATCAAGATGTCATCCACAAACACGACTATGAACCAATCAAGATATGGGTGAAAGACACGATTCATCAAGTCCATGAAAGCTTTTGGCACGAGCAAAAAGTCATTTTTGCGTGAGCGTGAGCAAAAAGTCATTTTTGCAGTATCTTCTTCTTTGATCCACAATTGGTCATAACCTGACCTCAAGTCAATCTAAGAGAAACAGCTCGAATCCTTCAATTGGTCAAATAAATCGTTAATCCTTGAAAGTGGATACTTGTTCTTTATCATTATATGATTTAGTCAACGATAATCAACATACATTCGAAGTGATCCATCCTTATTCTTTTCAAACAAAGTTGAAGCTCCCCACGGTGATGCACTAGGGCAGATAAAAACCTTATCCAATAAGTCTTGAATCTAAATTTTTAGCTCTTGCAACTCTATCGATGCAAAATGATACAGTAGTATAGAGATGGGCGCGGTGCCCGATATAAGATTAATGGAGAATTCAATCTCCCGTTGCGTTGGTAACTTTGTAAAAATCTTCTAAAAAAACATCGAAAAATTCACAAACAATCAGTGGCAAAACCACACTAGCTACACTACCCTCGTCGATTAAACAAGTTCAGAAGAGAAAATTCAATTCCCCTTACCTACGCAAATCAGTAGGTGATGGGTTAAAGCTACAACCCCAGTCTACCATGAAGTGAAAACGGTCGCCCTCGGGTGTACAAAAGGTAACCCGTTTCTAAAAGCAATCATCATAGCACGATAACCAGCCAACTAATCCATACCAAGTATCATGTCAAGACTAGTTATATCTAGCACGATAAAATTAAACATAAAATATCAATCGGCGATCTTGACCTCGCAAGATCTACAAACTCGTCTAAAGATTGATCTACCTCCAACTGGAGTGTCTAACAGAAGCACTGAATCTAATACCTCCATCTCTAATCCATGCCAAGGAAAAAGATGATTCGATGAATGAATGTGATACTCTTGTATCGATGAGAACACAGGCCCAAGAATTAAACACAACTCGATACCTCGTATGATAGAGGTATTGAGTTGTGGCTCTTGTTGTCCTGTTGTCCCTGATGGTTCTGCTACTGATGTCATCGTATAGACTTACCCTTGAGTCCTCTTACTCTATTGGCCCAAAGCTTGTGGTCTGGATTGATAAGAAGACTAAGTCAATATGAATGTTGGGGTAGCCTTAGAGGCCTGAACTAACTGAGTAGGCTATTGAGATCCTGTAGCTCTTTAATTGTTCTTCCTCGACGTGCACTTTTTCATGACATGACCAACCTGACCACATTGTTAGCAAGTAGGTGGCCCTTTAACTTATGAATGTTCCTGCATCTGATTGCGGGATTGTCCCTTTTATTGTGATAGTCGCTATTGTTGACCTTTATGTGGGCAATCCGCGATACGATGCCCCAGCTGGTGATACCCAAAACATGTCAGTCCAACTCGGGGTGACTGCCTAGATGGTGCTGCAAAAAGAATGGGTGAAGACCTAGTAGGATACTGCTGCTGCGTTGTAGGAATCTTCGACTTCTTCAAAAAATGCCCTACAGACTGAGTACTAGTACCCTCGTGCTGGGATTTTGGATTTGTAATCTTCTTAGTTTCATTCAAAGTCTCCTCTCTAGCTGCTTGATTGGACTACAAAAGTGCAGTCTAAACGCTGCTAAACAGACCTAAGTTAGCCTTGATTAGGTTATTTCTATCATTTTATATCGTGTTTTGTATTGAAGTCATATTTGTGCTTATTGCAAATAAATGTTGATAAAGAAGAGAATTTAGAGCTATAAAAGTGATCTAGAGTCTGGACACATATCAAAGACCATTGCTGAGATTTATCTTAGCAATTATGAAAGTTTTCACTTGTAACTCAGAATAAAATAAAATATGCGCCTTTAAAAAGATCTCACAAAGTTGTATAAATTCACATCTAACGAGCATTGCGAGATATGAACTATAAGAGCTTCAAAACGGATAAAGGAGA
>BRYE01000014.1:13127074-13154574 GCA_030159115.1 Actinidia arguta var. hypoleuca | reverse complement strand
ATACTATCTATTCTCTAGGATCATAAAATAACCAAAATTTAGTTCCTTTAGAACATCTCACGAAATAGTATAATTCTGACTTATTTTACAACTTCTGGGTCTTCCCTTAAGTACATACGCCGGACATTCCCATATTCTGTAGTGTTATAAATTAGGCTTGCAGGGCAGCCCATAACTCTACAAGAGTGTTGGGAATAGACTTAGTTGGAACTGAGTTCAGAATATAAGCCGTTGCTTCTAAAGCATATTCCCATATGAACTTTGGTAGATCAAAATAACTTATTATGGACCTCACAATATCTAAAAAAGTCCAATTTCTTATTTCAACCACACCATTCTATTGAAGCATACCTATGTTTTTGGTCCAAATTTCAGGACCTTATTGCTATATTTTTTTAGCAAATTTCAACATCTTACTGCTGTATTTTTGGAGCAAATTCTAGCACCTTATTGCTACATTTCTTCATCAAATTCTAGGATCTTATTATTGAAAATTTAACAACTTATTGTTGCATTTCTAGAACAAATTTTAGCACCTTATTGTTGAATTTTTTTAGCAAATTTTAGCATATATTGCTGCATTTCTTTAGCAAATTTCAGCAACTTATTGTTAAAAAATTTAGCAACGTATTTTTGTATTTTGGGAGCATATTTCAGCACGTTATTGCTGTATTTCTTTAATAAATTTCAGCACCTTATTTCTCATGAAACCTTAATCCTTAAGTTTTGTATAGTTTTCCTAAACCTTTTGATCTTCTCTCATTTTCTCTCAAACCTAACCAATCCTTATAGAGTGTGGACTTTTAAATTTTTCTCTCAAAAATCTTATTGAGAATTAAATCAAAAGAATTGGCAGCCCACATATCATATATATATATATATATATATATATATATATATATATATATATATGGGTTATGTCTCCAACTCAGGTAAGGATATGGATCTTAGAGGGTCCTAGTTTGACTTCAATTAAAATACTAAAAGTCTTAGTTATCTAATAACTTAATTTTATAATCTAATTAATGTAAATTAATTTTATTAAATAATTTGGATTGCACTCCAAAACAAAATATGTAATACCCCGAACCCATAAATTTCTTTTATTCATGCCTTAATGTAAAATTTAATCCTATTAGGACCTAATTGTAAGTATTTTATGGTCAAAGTGGTCAAAAGTGACCAAAATAGATTAAATGACCAATTAGGATGAAGGTTGTAACAAGAAAAGGGTGGAGGTGGGCACATGGGATTGAATCCCATGTGTTTCTTTCAAAACACCAAGCCAAACACACACACACACAAAAATTCGGAGAGAGAGAGAGAGAGAGAAGAAGAAAGAAAGGAAGAAGAAGAAAGGAAGAGAAGAAGAATCTTGGAGAGAGAGAGTTCAAATTCCAAGCCTAAGGAAGCCATTGAAAGCTCTACCAAGCTTGAGAAGGTAAAAAAAATCTATTTTTATGTATATGTATAAGTTGAAGAAATTGGGTTATACCTTAGATACCTTTAGGTAAGCCCAATGTTGAGTTTAGAGGACTCCCTTAAGTCCCAATTGAAGCATATTGAAGCTCAATTCAAAGAAATTGAATGCTAGAAACAAAAATCCCAAATTTCTAAATGTTAGGGTTTTTGAAACTTTAACCTTAGATCTACCATGCTAGGGTTAGTTTTGAGGCTTGAGTTTGAGTTATTGTTGTCTCTTGAGTGTGTAGTTGATCCATAAAAATTTTGGTGAAGTTTGGATTAAGATTGGATAGGTTTTTGACAAGTTTTGTGCCAATTCTGCTGCTGCGCGCGACTGGCGTTGGAACGCCACGTTGGAACGCCCAGGCATTGGAACGCCACGTTGGAACGCCCAGGCGTTGGAACGCCACGTTGGAACGCCCAGGCGTTGGAACGCCACGTTGGAACGTCCAGAGTTAGGATTTTCATTTTTGCCCAGGCGTTGGAACGCCCAGGCGTTGGAACGCCACGTTGGAACGTCCACAGTTAGGATTTTCATTTTTGCCCAGGCGTTGGAACGCCACGTTGGAACGCCCAGGCGTTGGAATGCCACGTTGGAACGTCCAGAGTTAGGATTTTCATTTTTGCCTAGGCGTTGGAACGCCACGTTGGAACGCCTGACGTTCGAACGCCACGTTCGAACGCCAGACCATTTTCAGCCCAGACACTATTTTGTAAAACGGGCATAACTTTCTCTAGAAAATTTGGATTGAGACACCGTTTGAAGCGTTGGAAAATAGACTCGTAGACCTTTCTAACCATATAAAGTTTACAATTTAATTCCATCTATATTAATAGATATTGAAGTTTAAAGTCGACCTAAGATTTTACCAACAACACAATTTTCTTTAGAAATTAGTCCTTATTCAATTGAGCATAACTTATTCATTTGAGATGCGTTTCAAGCTCATGACCTACCAAATTGAAGGTCATTAAGTCTATTTTCAAATGATATTGACCTAGGAGGTATATTTATTGTCATGAGGTAAATGGAATACGATGAAGGAACTATAGACAAGTGTTGCCTTTGGCCATTAATAGTCAACCTAGGATCCTTAAACCTATTCCTAGGAGTGTCGCCCTAGGGCGTAGGTTATCCTTGAGCGGGGATACCTTTAGTCAAGTCGAGAGTTGTTATATTAGTTTTAAAACCTTTTCGATCATAGTATTGACATTTTGTATCGTATGTCATATATGTGTAGGAACGCCAAGTGTAGCACTTAGCCAAGGAAACCAAGGTGAGTAACACGATGCCATGGACAAAACCTATGTATCTTCAAAAGTGTTTTCAATACATTATGTTATATGTAACCATTTTTCCATGCTTTCAATGCATCAATGATTATGTTCTAAATATGAATGCCATGCCTTTCAAAGTATTCACTGTTTCTATGCTATGTATTGAAATCCATGGATGCATGATTTACAAGAAAAGCTAAGTATGTTCAAGATAAGCAAGTATAGTGACACTCGGGGTCCCCCGTGGTGGGACTTTAATCTAGCCTAAGGTCCTAAGGTAGATGGGGGACATTAAATAAGTTCCATCTACACAGTGAGATATCTCTGGCCAAAAGAGCCACCCGACCTATATGGTCACCCAGTTCAGCCGAGTTGTCATAGTTTCAGTATATGATATGTACAAGTACAAAAGCAAGTATGCCAAGATTCTGTGAGCTTCCAGTTTATGAAAGTTTATGTTTTCAGAAAAGATATGTATGCTCACATGTTTAAGCTAAATGATATGAGTATGTTATGAAATAATCCATGGTATTTTATGTTCATGCATCTGTTGTTATTCACTAAGCTTTTAGCTTACGTTTTTGAAAACCTTTTCAGGAGACCAGTCTGAGGAGCAGTAAGAAGAAGATAGCAAGTAGACCTTAGTTTTGTGGCCAATGGCCTTATGTTGTTTTGTAAGGGCTAGACCCTATATTATGTAATGATGTATATAGAAAGTTTAAAACTTAGGCACAGCTCTGTATACAGTGTGCACACTCTACTTTATTATTTTCAGTATTATGACGCTTCCGAGAAAAGAAAAAGAAAAGAAAAATTTTACCAATTTGAATGAGTATGCACAAGTTAAAGATAAGTAGGCCTTGGCGGCAAGCCGCCGGCCGGTGACGAACCGTCGATCCGCATAGACCGGGTTGCGGGGCGTTACAAAATAACTAAAATACGATTTATCATTATTTTATTACTGTAATCAAAATCCCTTTTTATAGATACCAATAATTAAGTTTGGATTAATTAATCATCACCAAATTCTAATTATTTCTAACCCTCGTGATTCATAATTTATTTCTTATTAGTCATTAAAATAGTAAGTCTTTATGTCAATAAACAATTTACCAAAAAGACCGGATCTGAATTTCAATGACTAAATTAATTAATTAACTAACAAGTGATGCGCGCTTTCTCTTAGAAAAAAATGAGATTTTATATTGAGAATTAAGTATTCCCACAAGCCTAATAATGACAACCTAACATACAAAGGTATTGACCTCAGTTAGTCTCAATCATTGATAAATCAAAGTGACCAATGTCAAGAACTTGAGTTCATCATTCTCTCATGGTTAACATTCAATTACAAATAGCGTATGTAAGATTTTATAATTAAATGACAGTTTTATATGAATTATTTTCTTATGATGATTCGTTTTATTGCATTCTATAATACACCAATACATTAACCTAGAGTCACCTACTTTGATGTTTGAGATAAATCATCCTATCATATAGAGGTTTCAGTATTATAGTTTTCGCAAATGACGCATCCAAACTCATCACTAACTACAACCTAAATAAAGTTACTAGGATCACCGATTAATATCTCTCATGTGTAAATCTCATTTCTACACATTTAGCATATCTCTAGATAATTTAAGGACATATCATATTATGTTATATAAGATCAACATCCAATGTATGATAAAATAAATTCTTATTTCAAATAATAATTAAATATTTGTACATGTTGGCATACAAATCCCATCACATACATCTTAGGAGTAATTAAATAAAGTTTTTCAATCAATTTGTCCAAACATATAAAGATTTATTTAATTCAATAAAAATATTTTTATTAAATAAAATGGAACAAATCCAAAATTGAAATTAAATTTCTTCTGTTGTTAGGAACAAATAGACAGTCACTACTCCTACAGACACTTCAACAGCTCTTGCTTCCGAGCCCAATTGAAAGTAACCCCACCATCACTTTACTTTCTATTTTTTTGAAATCCATGCGATGTATTACAAAAATTATTAGTTGCACCAGAATTTACACTCAAGAAATTTGAAGTACCTGTAATAAAGCTTACTTCAATAATAAGTGATTTGGTTATACCTGAGTCCTTTTTTTGAGCAAAGTAGTTTGGATAGTTCCTTTTCAAAAATCCTCATCCCCACAGTGAAAATATTTTTCCTTGAGTTTAATCATTCATTTTTTTTCCTTTGCCAATGCCCCCATTTAGATTTAAAATCATGTTGGGGTTACTTAGAACTTTCTTCTTTTTTCACTTTCTATTTTTCTTCAAAAAAGGCTTGGAAAGTAAAATTTTTACACATTATTAAGCTTAAACTATTTAGAAGCTCAGAAAGTGTAAAGTGTTTAAAAGCTCAGAAAGTGTAAAATTAATTTTATTCATACTACAATTGAGCTTAAACAAATTTAAAAGAGTTATGCAACGATTCAAGGATAATATCAATTTGAGATTCACCATAAATCTCACCACTAAGGATTTCTCGAGTGTTAAAATGGTCAAATAGTTTTAAAAACTTGCTTCCGAGTCCACAGGAGTTCTTTTAGCCATCTTAGTATTCATCGATGCTATCATGACAATCTACCTAACAAGTTGCCCTTGTTTTCTAAACATCTCTTTGAGACTTAAGATCATATCCCTAGCACTCAAATAATCTTTTAGATGATGTTGTAAAACAAAAGACATTGAAGCTAAAATATAGCAACGTGCTATCTCATCAGTTTTAACCCATTTTTAATATCTTTCTCTTTCCAATCTAGGTGCATTGGCGGAAAGATATGGACGTTCGATAGTTAAAATATATTTGTACCCTTCAACAGTAAGTACAATGCCTAGATTTCTCTTCCAATCCACATAGTTTGGTCAAGTCAACTCATTTTGACTTAGGATGATTGCAAGTAGATTAAACAACATATGAGAAACATAAATAAATTATATATAAATACGGATGCATGTAAATTAAACTCTTACTTTCATTATAATATAGTGGTATCCTCGTTTCAATATAATATGAATGCATCGGGATCTCAACCAAATAAATAATACACCTCCGTGGGAAAGTCAATGTTATCTATATGATTAGGAGGATAATTATATCCATTATGATTTTACCATCTAGACATCTTGTTACGCCCCGCAACTTGGTCTATACGGATCAAAGGCTAATGATTGGCCGACAGCTTAGCTACCAGAGGCCGACATGCATTAAACCGACTGAACACCTGTGCATAATCATTTACAATGATACATAATTGCGGGAACATCATAATAACTGGAAATTATAAAATGTCGAGTACATTCAGAGATGTGCCTATGTTTAACTTTTTTACATACCTAGCATGGCCAACTTCTTACATACATCACATGGTCAATCGTGTCATAGCATTATTACAAAATATGGGTCTAGCCCATCAACAACTACCTAAGGCCCTTGGACCACAACTCTGTTACTTCCTTCTAATGTTCCTCGGATTGACTTCCTAAAAAATTATTTTTAAAAAAAACTTAAGTTATATGCTTAGTGAATAATAATAATGCATGAACATAAAACTAACATGGATCATTAGCATAACATGTATATCTCATATGAAATCCTCATGAAAATATAGCATAACTTTTTTGGAAACTTGAAATTTTCATAAACTTGAAGCTCATGTAAACATAGTATAGCTTGAGACTTTCATAATCGTAAACATAGCATAGCTTGAAACTTTTCATAACTGTAAAGCTATAAATACTTTAAATTTTTAAGTACTAATAAGTGCAACAAATAAAATCCCTCTTCTTAGGTTATATATATATATATATATATATATAGGCTAAGTCTCCAACTTGTGCAAAGATAGAGATCATAAGGGAGTCCTATTTTGGATCTAATTAAACTATTAAATAGTCTAGTTATCTCATAAATAATTTAGTAATATAATTAATACCAATTAGCTCCACTAAATAATTATGATTGCATTCCAATTGAAAAGATAAATATGCCCTTCATCGCTATTCAACACGACAATTAAAATCCCTCATCTTAGATACCAATAATTAAGGTTTGGATTAAAATAACTGGCAACCAAACCATAACTAATTCCAACTCTTATGATTCATAATTTATTTTTCATTTTAGTCACCAAAATAGTAAGTCTTCATTTTAATAAATAATTTATCGAAAAGACCAGATCCGGATTTCAATGTCTGATACTTTTAGAGAGCCATTAGAAGAAAGTTCTAATCCAATGGAGAATATTTCAAAAATCACTACTTTATCACTTCTAGATACATGAAAGCCACATTGTAGTGGGAGGACTATCAGGGCACCTGACCAATTCATGTTCTTAGGAGAGGCTGTCTCTGATGAACTTGATTTGGATCCTAGTACAAGGCTATTTCTAATTAAAATTTAGGAAATTGGCAAAGTATTATAAAAGTTAAGATGGAGTCTATGTACTCTAATCGTGTCTGGAAACTTGTAGAGTTATCTGTCAATGTTAACCCCATTGGTTGTAAGTGGGTCTATAAGAGGAAGAGAGGACCCAATGGTTCGGTGAAGACTTTTAAAGGTAGATTGGTGGTCAAATAATTTACTGAAAAAGAAGAAATTGATTATGAGAAAATATTTTCACCGATCGCCATGTTTAAGTTTATTTGAGTTCTCTTGTCCATTGCGGCACATTTTGATTATGAAATTTGGAAAATAGACGTCAAGAATGCCTTTTTAAACGACAATCTTAAGGAAGACATCTACATGATGCAATCTTGAGGTATTTTAGTTCTTTTATTTTGGAGTGCAATACAAATTATTAAGTTAAATTAATTAATTACTAAATTAAGTTATTAGATAACTAAGACTTTTAGTATTTTAATTAAAGCCAAATTAGGACTCCCTAAGATCTATATCATTGCCCGAGTTTGAGACCTAACCTATATATATGATATGTGGGCTACCAATCCTTTTGATTTAATTCTCTGTAGAATTTTTGAGAGAAAAATATGAGAGCCCATACTTTAGAAGAATTGGTTAGGGTTGAAGGAAAAAGAAAAGAAGATCACATGGTTTAGGAAACTAGAAAAAAAGTCCTAAAGTGTTTAGGATGGGGTTTTTATAAAAAATACGTTGATGGAATTTCCATCAATAAGGTGTTAAAATTTGCTAAAGTAACACAGTAATAAGTTTGAATTTTCAACAATAGGGTTCTGAAATTTGCAAAAAAAATACAACAATAAATTGTTGGAATTTTCATCAATAAGGTGCTGAAATTTGCTGAAGAAACGAAATAATAAGGCTGAAATTTATTTTAGAAATGTAGCAATAAGTTACTAAATTTTTTATCAATAAGGTGCTAGAATTTGTTGAAGAAACATAATAATAAGGTGCTAGAATTTGCTCAAGAAATATAGCAATAAGGTGCTGAAATTTGTTCTAAACATGCAATAATAAGTTGTTAAAATTGTTAGTAATAATGTATATCGAACCCCCTCTTTATCAACATTGTAGGATTAACCGAAGATCTAAAAATTTATTTTGAAAATACCTTGCTTCCACTGCGGGAAACCATTTCCTTTAGTATGAGATACATGACACTAAATTGAATAACAAATTACAAAACTTACCACATTAAAAGAAAGGTTTCTTGGTTTATTAAAGTTAGTTCATATAGATACATGTGGACCCCTAAATTTTAAGGCTAGAGAGGGCTTGTAGTATTTCATTACTTTTATTGATGATCACTCAATGCATGATTATATTTATCTGTTGCACTGTAAGTCCTAAGCTTTTCAAAAGTTTGAATAAATTTTGGGCTGAAATAGATAAGCAACTAGGTAAGAACATAAAGTTGCTTTGATCCGATCAAGATGATGAGTACCTCTCCGGTGACTTTAATAAGTATTTTTTGAACAATAGGATTTTATCCTAGTTATGCCTCAACAAAATAATGTGACGGAAAGAAACAATTGGACTCTTTTAGACACGGTAAGATCTATGATGAATTATTTAGATTTACCAAAGTTCTTATAGGGATATATTTTAGAAATAGTGATTTATATTTTAAATACTCTCATAGAGTTGTTGACTGGTTGCAAGGCTAGTGTACTGTTATTGGATATGGAGGTGTTCGGCTTATGTACGTAAGGGAAAGAACAAGAAAGTGGAAACTAAATGAGAATTATGCTATTTCGTTGGATATTCTAAAGGAACTAAAGGATAATTATTTTATGATCTCAGAGAATAGATAGTATTCATGAGCACTATTGTTATTTTTTTGGAAGACAATTATATGATGAACCGGAAGTCTAATGATAGATTTGTTTTTTGGAAGTTGTCTAATACTCCCAGAGAGCCATTAGAAGGAAGTTCTAATTCAATGGAGAATATTTTAGAAACTACTATTTTACCACTTTTAGACACACGAGAGCCTCCCCAAGTTGGAACATTCGTTTGGATGTTGTTCTTATATATCTTGAGATGATATGTTCTGAAGTTATCTAGAAATATGATAAATGTGTGAAAGTAAAATTTACACACGAGAGATATTAATTATTGATCTTAGTAACTTTATTTAGTTTGTAGTCCGTGATAAATTTGGATGACTCACCTGCGAAGACTACAATACTATTACCTTTTACATGATAGGATAATTTATCTCAACCATCAGAGTAGGTGACTCTGAAGGTTAAAGTATTGGTGTATTTTGGAATGCACTGAACCGGATCATTGTAAGAAAGTAATTCATATAAAGGTCATTTAATGATGAAATCTTATATACACTATTTGTAATTGACTCTTGATCCTGAGAGAATGGTGAACTCAAGTTTTTGACATTAGTCACTTTGATTTACCAATGAGTGAGATTAATTGAGGTCGACACCTCGATATCTTGGGTGGTCATTACTAGGTCTATGGGAACACTTAATTCTTAATATGGAATCTCACTCTTTTCTAGGAGAGAGCATGTATCACTTGTGAGTTAATTCATTAATTTAGTCATTGAAATCTAGATCCGGTCTTTTTGATAAATTATTTATCGAAATCAAGATTTATTATTTTGATGACTGAATATAAAATGAATTATGAATCATAAGGGTTATAAATAATTAGGATTTGGTGACAATTCCAAATTTAGTTATTGGTAACCATAGAGAGGAGTTTTGCTTATGGTAATAAAATAGCGATAAATTATATTTTAGTCCTTTTGATTTAGAGTGCAATCTAAATTATTTAGTATAATTAATTTGAATTAATTAAATTACTAAATTAAGTTATTAGATAATTAGGATATTTAATAATTTAATTAGAGCTAAAATAGAACTCCTTAAGATCCCTATCCTTATCCTAGTATGAAACCTAGCCTATATATATGATATTTGGGCTGCCAATCTAAATAGAAATTCTTTGTAGAAATTTTTGAGAGAAAAATTTTTGAGCCTATACTCTAAATAGATTAACCAGTTGTAGAAAGTCACAACGACATCCCAAGGCAGCGCAGTAGTAGGCAACCAAGATAGCAAGGCACAGAGGTAAAGTAAAGGCATGCGTAGAAGCATATTCATTTTCAATCTTGATTTTCTCGTTATCATCAAGGTATTTTGAACCCTCTTCTAGATCAATTTTATATGATTACATGGTATTAAGGTTTGAAAAAAAAATTAAAACACCAAGCTTCCATTGTGGGGAGCCGATCCCTTCAGTGACAACTCCAACTTACTAAGAGAATGGAAGTTCGTCCAAAACCACTCAATGAACCTAATCATAGGTGATCCATCAAAGGCGGTAACCATTAGATACTCTATTAGAAATATATATGTTAATCTTGCATTTTCTTTTATAAATAGAACCTAAGAATTTTCATGAAGCAAGAAGAATTAAACCAATTTGACGAATATTGGTTAATAACTATGCAAGAAGAATTAAACCAATTTGAAAGAAGTAAGATTTAGACCTTAGTACCTAGGCCAAATGATCTTTCTATTATAGGTACAAAATGAGTATTTAGAAATAAGTTAAATGAATCTGGAATTATTATTAGAAATAAAGCTAGACTTGTTGCACAAGGCTCTATAGTCAAGAAGAGGGTATTGATTTTGATGAAATAAAGCGGTTAATATCCGCTTGTTACTTGCATTTGCATGTTATGTGGATTTCAAACTGTATCAAATGGATGTAAAAAATACATTTTTTAATCGATATATTATGGAGGAAGTATACAATGCACAATCTCCAGGGTTTGAAAACTATGAATTTTCAAATCATGTCTTTAAACTTTCTAATCTTATATGGTTCAAAACAAGCACCATACGTATGGTACGATAGACTTAGCAAAATTTTAAATGATAATGATTTTTCTTGCAAAAAAATAGATAACAATTTTTCATAAAAACCAAAGATTATGATATGCTCATTGTACAAATTTATGTGAACGATATTATATTTGATGCCACAAATGAAATTTGTGCAAAGAGTTTGTTAATTGTATGCAAGGTGAATTTCGAAAGAGCATGATGGGTGAGTTTAATTTCTTCCTTGGGCTACAAATTAAACAAACAAATGAAGGTATCTTCGTCAACCAAGTTAAATATACAAAGAAGCTTGTCAAAAGATTGGGCATGATGGATTCAAAGCCTCTAGCTACTCCATGAGCACCTCAATAATGCTTGACAAGGACGAAAATGGTAAAGATGTTGATGAAAAGATTTACTGAGATATGATTGTATTGTTGCTATATCTAATGGCAAGTAGGATGGATATTATGTTTAGTGTTTGCATATGTGCTAGATTTCAATCATGTCCTAAGAAATCGCATTTAGTTGCCATAAAACGCATCTTTAGATATATTATTGATACTCATGATTTAAGGCTATTTTATCCTAAAGGAGTTGCATTTGATTTAAATGGATTCTTTGATGACAATTACGCTAGTTGTAAAGTAGATCAGAATAGAACAATTGGCACTTGTCAATTTTTAGGATACTCTTTAGTGTCTTGGTTTAGCAAGAAGCTAAATTTTGTTGCTTTGTCAACTGCCGAAGCCGAATACTTGGCTGTCAGAAGTTGTTGTGCTCAAATACTATGGATAAAACAACAAATGGAAGATTATGGTTTACATTTTGATCAAATTTCAATAAAATATAATATTACTAGTGCTATAAATTTATCTAAGAAATCCGTACAACATTCTAGAACAAAACACATTGAGATAAAAAATCATTTTCTAAAAGATCATGTTAAAAGGAATTGGTGGATATTTTCACAAAAACCTTTGATGAGAAAGATTTTGCTTTACAAGACATGAACTCGGGATGTCTCAACCAATGTAAATAATTTTGGATTCTTGAGTATATATATGGATGTTAGCAGGGTTATATTTGACAAAGAATAGTTGAGATTGAAATGTATTCCTTATACTTTAGATCCTACAAAACAAAAAATTACTATATCTCACATTTTCAAACAAATAAGGTGGTGTTGATATTCATACTATCTCTTATCGATCCTTGCTTGTTTAATTACGCTATGCCATCTATGACTTATGTGCGAAATCAAACTACTCATGTTATATCTATATGAAAAATGTAGTTATATGTCTAATTTTGCTTAAAATTCACATAAGACATTCATATTTTGAATCTTGTCATTACAACAATCAAACCCTTCTCTATTACACTTTGTATGACATTTATGACTTGTGAGCATTAAGTAAATAGATCACAATTGGGCAATACACTTAATCTTTAATCTATCAAACTTTTTGTAGTTTTTGCCTAAAGTTCGGTTGATCGAAAGGCAAACTTTGGTTGACCGAAGTTGCGACAGTCACAAAATATTAAACAATTGGTGAATTAAAAGCCCTAAATACTAATTTTTTCCTTTTCTTTCTCTCTTCGAACTCTCTCACTCTTACACTTGCGATTTCCCTCTCTTAATATGCAAAACTCTCTCTCCCTCTCACTCAAACCCTAACCCTGGTCTCTTCTATCTCTCCCTTTCTCTCAAAATCCTAACCCTAACATCTCTTCCATTTTTATCCTACTCTCTTTCTCACCAAAACCCTATCCTCAATCCTTCAAACCCTAGCCCTAGATTCTCACCATCAGATTTATCCTATCTTCTCTTAAATTTACAAATCAACCATGATTAGACCAAGAACAAAGCACGTGGATAATGATCCAAGGCGTGGTAGGGCCAGACCAAGCAATCCCCTCCCACTTGTGTTTAAACCATGCCTCTTCAAGAATTTGGAAATTTAAGCAACGTGGTCGCCGAAGTTCAAAGAGCGGAAAATCATCACAAGGCAAAATCTAAATGATGAGTTTTTGAAGAAATATCGGCGCAAGATGATGGAACTAGTGAAGGCACAAGGATGGGAAGAATTTATATCGCTACCTACGAATGTTTACTCGAATCTGGTTAGGCTATTTTATTGCAACCTCAAAGTAGGAAAAGATACAGTGCTCAATCCAAGTATTGTGTTTGATATGATTGGTGTTCCTAATATTGGAGATAATCTCTTTATAGACAAACCTAGTCAATTTGAAGGGATTGCTCATAAAGTCATGTTAAATGACAAAATATCAATTATAGGATTTATAGGTGCCTCAAAAATCAAAGAATTGAAGAAGAAATATAGGTTATTCCATAGATTTATCGAATACAATGTAATCCCTAAAAAGTGGTATTATTATCAAGTGACTATCATGGATAGCTTCATCATATATAGAGTGCTACTAGACATCCCTTGAATTTAGACTATCTAATTTTGAGGGAGATGACTGATGTGAGAAATCACAAGTAAATGGCCTTACTTTTTGGTGCCCTTCTGACTAAGGTTTTTAAGCCCTTAAGAGTTAGCTTTAGAAACCAACATGATCAGCACATAAATGGAAACTTCACTGAGCACCTAATTAGTTATGGTGTACGTATTGATACCACGGATAATGAGAAAAATAAAGAAGAATGAGACGAAGCTCATAGTCTGTAAATTGCTATGGAGGTTGATAGTCCATAGCATACTAAAGATGTTCCTTTTGAGCCTAACGCACATCGTGCTTTATTGCAATATGGCCTCCTTGCTTGGTTCGTAAAGTACTTTATGCGCTTGAACGCTATAATTGAATGCATATAGCAGCGCCAAGAGTTGCATGGGAAGTATATGGATCGATTGGGAGATAACTATGAGCAACTATATTGAGATCAAATGGAGTTCCACCAACAATACCACACTCGGATGACTCATCTTGAAAACCATATGGAAATGGGACATGCACCTCCTCATCCTCTATCATCATCCAATCCTCCTCACCCTCCATCTCCGTCCTCGTAGAAGCCTTGTTTCACTCTTCTCAAGTTCGTTTTGATGATGCCACAAGGGGGAGAAGAAGAAGTAAATTTGTGTCTACATTGAAGTTAGCATTGGCTATTTATTTGATACGTTTTAATGTGCTAAACTTCATTTTACCTAAATTTGTTGGATAGATAATTTAGTTTTAAAAGCTATGGATGTTTTGATTCTAAGTTATGTGATTACTTGATAATATGCATGTATTATTCATTATTCAATTTCTTTGGACTAACTTGAAGAAAATCAAATAGCAATTGAGAACAATTGAGAAATGCTCGACAAGCCCGATATTGTATACTCTATCCCATGCATTTATTTTTCAAAGTATGGATGTTTAATTCATAACACTTGAAACCTACTTCATAATAGTTCATTTAAGAAAATAAAATAAGGATGAAGCTAGGGGCAGCATTAAAATTATAACATATTTCAATTTTTAAGAACATTCTAAAATTGATAGCATAAAGCTGAAATTGTTAGCATAAAACTGAAATTGATTATGTATGATAAATAAAGTTTAAAAATATTCTTTGAAAATTGTCTTAAGAACTTTATCGAAAAACAAATAGTATCTCGCAAGTTTGTTTTGAGAAGATAGACGTGTGCATACTTTGAAAACATAACTTAAAGATGTTTTGCAAACATAAACGAGTTTAAAAGAGTCGATACTCACTCAAAACTAATTTCGTTCATTCCAATAAGTCATGATATATGTTATAGTTCTAATGGAACTTATAGAACTACTAAATTATCTCCCAAACTTAGTTTGGGTAGTTAACAAGTTCAATTTTTTAAGGATATAGACTAACTACTGCAACTATCACAAATTCAGTCGACTGAACTTAATTACCGAAGTTTGAGAGCATTGACTGAAGTTTTTCATTTCCATTGGAAGTGTACATGCATTGACTGAAGTAAGTTTGGTCAATCGAAGTTGAGGATGTCATCAATCGAAGTTTGAGTTAGCCACTAGTTTGAAGAAAGGGTCGACAAAAGTTGGGTGAAACCTTTAACGAAGATTTTGTTGGCCACTAGTTTGATCAAACATCGACTAAAGTAAGTTTGGTCGACCGAAGTTTGGATGAAAGCATCGATCGATATTTTATTTTGTCTCTGGAATTGATCTGGTCGACTAAAGCTGAAAAATCTTCAACCAAATGTAAGTTCGGTCGACTAAAGGGTTGACTAAAGTTTGAACTTTTGATCCTAAATGTCTAAATCAAGATCCAACGGTCTAGATTGAATCTGAATGGGTAGTTTAGGTGCATTTAATGCTACAATGGCCATTTTTCAAAATGGGCTATAAATGCAACCCTTGGGGTTGTTAGAAGGGTGTTGAATAACGTTAAATCCCTACAACCCATTGCTTTCAATTCTTCAACCTCTTAATCAATCTATTGAGCTAGATTTGTTAAATCAGAAAGAGAAAAATGACTCTAGAGATCACTAGATTTGTTAAATCAGAAAGAGAAAAATGACTCTGGAGATCCTTGATTGTATTCACTAATCAACTAGAGTGTTTGTGAGCAATTGGTTGCTTCAAATTCATTTGAGAGAATCACCTTGAGTGATACACTATTATAATCCAAGAGAGAACCATTCTATTGAAGATTATAAGAGCTCTAGTGTTGAAGAAATTCTAAAGGTTTACAAGCACCCAAAGCTTGTGAAGAAAGTAAATTCCCAAGGAGGTCTTGCAAAATGGACGCAGGCAACATTTGGTCAAACTACTATAAATCTATTTGCAATCTCTCTTCACTCACTCTCATTATAATTTCTTATTTATTATATTGAGTTCATATTAGATTTATTGTTAATCAATTTTAATTGGGCATTATAGAGCAAACCTATTTCAACCTCCTCATAGTTTGTCTTTTGGGTAACAAGAGGAAAATAGGACTTGATGTTTGTAGAGACTTTTAAAGCTAGATTAATGGCCAAATAATTTACTCAAAGAGAAAGAATTGATTACAAGGAAACCTTTCCACCGGTTGCCATTCTTAAGTCTATATGAGTTTTTTTATCCATTGTGACATATTTTGAATATGAGATTTGGCAAAAGGACGTCAAGTCCTTTTTAAATATCAATCTTGTGAAAGACATATACATGATGTAGCCATACGAATTCATAGCTAATGGTCAAGAGCATATGATATGCAAGTTGCATAGGTCTATTTATGGACTTAGGCAAGCCTCCCAAACTTGGAACATTCATTTTGATTAGACAATCAAATCTTTTGGTTTTGTACTGAACACAAATGAGATTTAGATTTAATTCCAATTGATCAGCCATATGTTGACTTATGGATGTTTAGATTTAATTTTAGTTGGTTACACAGATTCTGATTTTATGTTAGACATGGATTCCAGAGAGTCAACTTTCGGGTATGTGTTTACTCTTGGGGTGCAATTATCAGTTGGAAGAGTATCAAGAAATAGTGTATTGTTGACTCAACCACTGAAGCAAAGTATGTAGCATTTACTGAAGTAGCTAAGGAGGTAGCCTAACTTAAAAGTTTCTTTTGGAGTTGGGTATAGTTCCATAGGCTCAATTACCCATTATTCTTTTTGTGATAATAATGGGACAATTGCTCAATCTAAAGATACTAGGAATCGCAAGGGTGGGAAGCACACAAAACGAAAATATCACCTCATTAAGGAAATAGTACGGCATAGGGACATCATAGTTACTGAGGTTGCATCTGCAGACAAAATAGTATATCTTTTCACTAAGACTTTAAGTACCAATTTTTTTTAGCTTTATGTTGATAGGATAAGTGTTAGATGTGACATTATTTGAAAATGAGTGCAAGTGGGAGTTTGTTGGGATTAATATGTCCACATATCCAAATATTTAACTTTTATTTGTAATGAGAATTTATTTTAACATGCATTGGATGTTATTCTTTTATACCATGAGATGATATGTCTCTAACTTATCTAGAGATATGATATATTTGTGAAAATGAGATTTACACACATGAGATATTAATTATTGTTCCTAGTAACTTTATTTCATTTGTTGTGGGTGATGAGCTTGGACGTCTCATCTGTGAAGACTATAATACACTTAACCTCTATATGATAATATGATTTATCTCAACCATCAAAATAGTTGACTATAGGTTAAAGTATTGATGTATTTGGAATACATTAAACTTGGTCATTGTAAGAACCTATATCATATAAAACTATCATTTTATAATGACACATTTACATTTGCTATTTGTAATTGACTCTTAATCCTGAGAGAATGGTGAATTCAAATTCTTGACATTGCTCAATTTGATTTGCCAATGAGTGAGGCTCATTGGGCTAACACCTTAGTATCTCAAGTGGTCATTGTTAGGTTTGTGGGAACACTTATTTTTAAAATAGAATTTCACTCTCTTTTAGAAGAGAGAGGATATCACTTATGAGTTAATTCATTCATTTAGTTATTGAAATTTGGATCTGGTCTTTTCGATATATTATTTATCAAATGAAGACTTATTATTTTGGTGACTAAAATGAAAAATGAATTATGAATCATGAGAGTTAAAAATAATTATAGTTTGGTTGCTAGTTATTTTTATCCAAACCCTAATTATTGGTACCTAAGTAAAGGAATTTTAGTTGCGGTGTTAAATAGCAATGAGGGATATTTTTGTCATACTACATTGGAGTGAAATCTTAACTATTTAGTGGAGTTAATTGGGATTAATTAAATTGCTAAATTAGTTATGAGATAATTAAATAATTTAGTAGTTTAATTGGAGCTAAACTATGACTCACTTATGATCCATATCTTTTCCCTAGTAGAAAACCTAACCTATATATATATGTATATAGGGCTGCTAATTCGATCATTCTATTCTCTCCATAATTTTATGAAAACTATCTAAGAGGCCATAATCTAAAAGGATTTGTCACGCACCACTAACCGGCCTATGCAGATCGAAGGCACGTGACCGGCCAGCGGCTTGCCCACCAAGACTGACTTACCTTAGCCCGGTTGATCACCTGTGCATACTAATTTATAATGATATAAAATTTTACAAAAAGGTCATAATAATTGAGAATTGAAAGTGTAGATGACATACAAAGTATAAAGACTTATGCATAAGTTTTTAACTTTATACATACATTACATGGCCGACTAGTCATACTATTGCTAAATAAAATAGGGTATAACCCGTACAAAATATCATAAGGCCCTTGGGCCGTAAAACTAAAATCTGCTTGCTATCTACTCCTTTAAGTTCCTTGGATTGGCTTCTTGAAAAAAAGTTTTCAAAAACGTAAGCTATACGCTTAGTGAATAACAATAATGCATGAACATAAAATACCATGGATCATTTGCATATCATACATATTTTGTTGAAACTATCATCTAAGCATATCATAACTTTTTTTGAAACTTAATTTTCATAAACTTGAAGCTCACATAAGCATAGCATAGATTAAACTTTCATAGTCATGAACATAACATATCATGAAAAGTGTAATAACACAACATAACATAGTAACCATATAGGTTACGCTGGGGCTCTTTAGGCAAGAGACGTCTCCGTCGTAGATAGTTTATTCCACGTCCCCTATCGTAAGACAATTGGGCTTGGTTAAGGTCTCGCCATGAGAAGACCACGAGTGTCACTATACATTGAACATATTTTATTTTTCTCATGTAAATCATTTATTTTTGGGATTTTCATTCATAACATAATAACATCTCATATATTTAGAAGATATGGATTTCATAGTATAATCCATTTAATTTATGCATTGAAATATGGCAAACATTTGAATATTATCATAGTACTTATTGAAAATATTTTAAAAATACATAATTTTGTTTATGGCATCATGTTACTCACCTCGATTCCCTTGGCTGGGTGCTAAACTCAGCGTTCCTACATTTAAAAAAACATAAGGTATGGGATATCAATACTATGTTCGATAATATGATAATAAAAGCATTATTTTACTATGTGATTACCTAATCGTCTTACATACTTTTGTTCTAGGTCAAGACCCTTTAGACATAACTTAAGGTTTCTAAATAGGTAGATTAATAGTCTAACATACTTTGGATCAAATAAATTATTCTAAGGAAAAAGGTCAAAACTGCCAGAAAATAGGCTTGACATTCGAACGCTGGGTCTGGCATTTGAACACTAAGTGTTAAACAGTCGTCGTTCGAATGCTAGGCCTGGCATTAAAACGCTGGTTGTACGTAGTAGTAAAAAGGCTATTGAACTTTACCAAATTTCCTCCAAACACAATCCAAACTTTTAACTATTTTAGGGGTCTAAAAATTGACTCACTAAAATGAATATAACTCGTCCTCAACTCTTACAACTTACCCTAACATGAAAGATCTAGGATTAAAAGTCAAAAATTATAAAATGTTTGAAATTAGGAGTTTTGCAAACCCACTCTTAATTTACTTAAATCAAGTACTATTACATCATTCCCAATCTAAATGAGACTCAAATGAGTATATAAATCTTACATACATCACCTATATATACATATACAAATATAACTATCAAGGGTTTAGATTTGACTTACCAAATCTTCAAGCTCAACATTGGCTTCCCAAGCTCAAAATGGCCTCTCTTTCTCTCTCTTTGTTTCCTATGATCCCTCCTTCTCCCTTCTTCCTTCTTTCTTTTTTTCCCTTATTTCTCTCCTTCTTCTCTCCTTTTTCTCTTCCTTTGTCGTACATGTGTGTGTGTGGAGTGTGTGGTGTATGAATGTGTATATCTAAGGCACATATGGAAAATAATCCCATGTGCCCTCTTCCATCTTTACTTCCTTGTTCCTCTTTCTTTTCTTTCTTTCTTTCTTTTTTTTTATACTTACTATTACCGTTTGAATGCCAATATTAGCGTTTGAACACTGGGAAATAAATTGACCCTAGCATTCAAACTCCGCATTTGAACATTTTGAAGACTTGAAGTGACTGAAATCTGTTACAAACCTTGGCGTTCGAACGCCTTATTTAACGTTCAAATGCCAAGAAGAAATCTTGGCTTTATCGTTCGAACGCCACGCTTAAATGTCCTAAGAGTATAAGAATTGATAAAACTCGTTATAGGTGTAGGCGTTCGAACTCTGCTATTATCGTTCAAATGCTGAGAGAATTTGGCTTTAGCGTTCGAACACTAAGAAGGATTTTGGACAGAAAACTAAATTCTAAAGTTTTAAGAATATTCTAACTCTAATTTGATCACCTTGATATCTAACATCATAATTACTTACGTTAACTAACATATGGTTATAATTTACATAATTAACAAAATGGAAAGGGTTCAGGGTGTTACATTCTTCCCCCTAAAATAAAGTTTATCCTCAAACATGCTATAATCATCATTCAAATAAAAAGGGATAATGCTCTCGCATTTCATCTTTTCATTCCAAGGTAGACCCCTCCCATGTATGGTTCTGTCATAATACTCGCACTAGAGAATGACTTTATTCTTAAGAACTTGGTCTCGACGATTCAAAATCTCAATTGGCTCCTCGATGTAGCTCAAATCTTCACTCACATTCAAGGGATGGTGACTAATCACGTGCATGGGGTCGCGGACATATTTTTTGTAGCATTAAAACATGGAAGACATCATGAACATGCGATAGCTCTAGTGGGAGAGCGATGCGGTAGGCAACGGTTCTAACTCGTTGAAGGACTTCAAACGGTTCGATTTATCTCAATTTCAACTTTCCCTTTTTTCCAAAACGATTTATCCCCTTGAAAAAAGATACCTTCAAGAACACATGGTCCTCTTCCTTAAACTCTATGTCTCATCTTTGAATATCTGTATAGCTCTTTTGGCGACTCTGAGCGGTTTGAAATCTTTATTGAATCACTTTAATCTTGTCGGCTGTCAATTGGACAGTCTCGGGCCCTAAAAGTTATCATTCTCCAACTTCAGTCCAACAAACGGGAGATCTACATTTCTTTCTGTAGAGCGCTTCGTATGGTGCCACCCCAATGCTTGCATGAAAGCTACTGTTGTAAGCAAACTCTACTAGTGGCAAGTGTGCTTCCCAGTTTTCTTGAAAATTAAGTACGCGTAGTCGTAACATGTCTTCTAGGGTTTGGATGGTCATTTCTGATTGTCTATCCATTTGCAGATGAAAAGCGGTGCTAAAGTTCAATTCGATGCCTAATGCCCATTGCAAACTCTTTCAAAATTTTAACACAAATCTCGGATCCCGATCCAACACTATCGACACTGGCGTACTGTGAAGTCGTATAATCTCTGCAATGTATAGGCTCACTTATTTTGACAAGGAATACATAGTCTTCACGGATAAAAAGTGTATTGACTTGGTGAGGCAATTCGTAATGACCTAAATGGCATTATGTAATGCCCCGCAACCCGGTCTATGCGGATCAACGGTACGTCACCGGCCGGCGGCTTGCCGCCAAGGCCTACTTATCTTTAACCTGTGCATACTCATTCAAATTGGTATAATTTTTCTTTTTCAAAAGCGTCATAATACTGAAAATAATAAAGTAGAGTGTGCACACTGTATACAGAGCTGTGCCTAAGTTTTAAACTTTCTACATACATCACATGGCCAAATTAAGTTATGCATGACATGGCCGTACATCACTACATAATATAGGGTCTAGCCCTTACAAAACAACATAAGGCCATTGGCCACAAAACTAAAGTCTACTTGCTATCTTCTTCTTACTGCTCCTCGGACTGGTCACCTGAAAAGGTTTTCGAAAATGTAAGCTAGAAGCTTAGTGAATAACAACGGATGCATGAACATAAAATACCATGGATTATTTCATAACATACTTATATCATTTAATTTAAACATGTGAGCATACATATCTTTTCTGAAAACATAAACTTTCATAAACTTGAAGCTCACAGAATCTTGGCATACTTGCTTTTGTACTCATACATATCATATACTGAAACTATGACAACTCGGCTGAACTGGATGACCATATAGGTCGGGTGGCTCTTTTGGCCAGAGATATCTCACTTTGTAGATGGAACTTATTTTATGTCCCTCATCTACCTTAGGACCTTAGGCTAGATTAAAGTCCCACCACGGGGGACCCCGAGTGTCACTATACTTGCTTGTCTTGAACATACTTAGTTTTTCTTGTAAATCATGTATCCATGGATTTCAATACATAGCATAGTAACATTGCGTACTTTGAAAGGCATGGCATTCATATTTAGAATATAATCATTGATGCATTAAAAGCTTGGAAAAACGATTACATATAACATAATACGTATTGAAAACACGTTTGAAGATACATAGGTTTTGTCCATGGCATCATGTTACTCATCTTGGTTTCCTTGGCTAAGTGCTACACTTGGCGTTCCTACACATATATGACATACGATACAAAATGTCAATACTATGATCGAGAAGGTTTAAAACTAATATAACAACTCTCAACTTGACTAAAAGTATCTCCGCTCAAGGATAACCTACGCCCTAGGACGACATTCCTAGGAATAGGTCCAAGGATCCTAGGTTGACTATTAATGGCCAAAGACAACACTTGGTTATAGTTCCTTCATCACATCCCATTTACCTCACGACAATAAATATGCATCCTATGTCAATATCATTTGAAAATAGACTTAATGACCTTCAATTTGGTAGGTCATGAGTTTGAAATGTTTAGGGATCAGAATCGTATTACTAGGCTTGTTGCTATAAGAGACCTAATAAATACAAATATGGTTGAAGGGACCTAGTGAGGGATCATGTTTTGAAGAAGATGAATCTTCTAAATGAATAGAGATCCTTGGATCTTAAACCAATAGGGACCCCCAAGTTGATATCATTCTCCAATCACTCCCTGATTCTTTTAATCAATTCTGCCTGAACTACAACATGAATAAGTTCTCTTATTCATTGGTAAATATTCTTAAAGAGTTTCAAGCAACTGAGGGCCTCATCAAGAAGCCAGTTGTTGAGCTTGTTACTGAGAAAGGTTCTACTTCTAAACCAAAAGGCAAGAAGAAGTAGAAAAAGGTTCAGAAATAAAAAGTAACTCCCCAGGCACCTCATGGGGATCAAGCAAGAGAGTGAAAAAGCCCAAGTGCAAGTGTTTTATCTGTAAGTAGTTGGGATTCTGGAAGCAATAATGTTCAATATATCTAGCAAGGCAGAATAACCAAGGTAAATCTCATTCACTAGTAGTTGAAACATGTTTAACGCTGTTATCTACTATTACATGGTATGTAGATACAGGAGCCACTTATCATATATGCAATTCTTTGCAATGGTTCCACCAAACCCGCCAACTTAGTGATGGAGAGATTTACATCTATTTGAGAGATAGCATGAGAGTGTCAAGAGTTGTAGTAGGAGATATTAGTATTTCTTTTCGTAGAGATAGGATTTTAGTATTAAAAGACTCTCTTTATGTATCTTCTATTAGAAGGAATTTGATTTTAGTTTTTAGATTGCTTGATAATGGATATTCCATTTATTTTAGTAAATCAGTTGTTATTAAGGTAAATAAATATTTTATCTATTCTGATACATTAGTGGATGGTATTTATATTATTAATCATATATTTCCTACACAGTAACTAAACGAACTGAATAAAACTAATGTACTACCATATAAGAGAAAATAACCTTTTGAACTTAACCAAACATATCTTGGGGACTTACGACTAGGTCATATTAATCTAAGACGAATTTCTAGACTAGTTAAGGATGGGCTGTCACGCCCCAAAAACCAAATCACGGGAGCGAGATCAACAAGTCAAAGTATACGGAGAAGGGTCCTACGTGGACCAATCAAAAGTACGGAATTAAAGGGGATATCCTACATGGACACCCGTTGAAAAGTCAAAGTTCGACACAAAATATTAATTTTAAAAGGGCTAAACCTTTGCTCGAATGAGATTAACATCAAAATAGTTTCTTTTACATGTTTGAAATAAAAATGGCTAACACGTGCCCAATAATGGATACATGTAATAAATATAATTCAAACCTATCCTAGGGTTCCAAATTATCAAAAGAATTACATGTCTTCACTCTAAATACACAAAACATCCAATGAAGCTATATCCACGAGAAAGCCTTCAAAAGGACCCGAACACGGTCAAATCAAGCCGGGCTTTTGCCCTTATCCTTTTCACCTGAAAGTGGTTTTATTTTGTTTGATTAAGCACAATGGCTTAGTAGAAAAATATTGTGAAAATGTCATACTATCTCTAAATTCATGAAAATGAAATGAAATGCAATGATGACGCCACCAAGGCAATGAAACCAATCCAATGGGCTTAAATGCAACAATACCCATCCCAATGCACACACACTCTCAACACCAGAATATGGGCCACCCACACAAGGAGTGTAGCTAAAACCAATCTCCGGGAGCTAACCGAGTAAAGATTGGAGTGAATGTTTATTAGGGAGTCATCCGCCCTTTTCCTCACCACCACACCCACATCCGGAATTTTCATCCTTAGTACCCCTCCCTAAGGGAGTACCATCCATAAATGTATCCATCCCAATGCCGTGCAAAAGCCGACAAGGCCACAATGATGCTATGATATGGTCATGCTCAATGCCATAATTACTAATTCAATGCTCAAAACATAATATATATATATATATGTATATATATATATACATATCAAATGAATAATATATTCATTTAAAGTTCACAATGTATCAATATTTCAATTCCAATAATCTAAATAACTACCGAATCACATAAACACATAAATCCAATATTCTCACAAATATTTTATCAAACACGTGGCACGCGTTATTCACACAATGTTATCGATCACCTAAACATGAGATTTTTCTAGGTTTTCATAGTAACAAATATTCACACAATGTTATTCTAACAACCAAAACACATTCTAAAAATCATAAAAATAAAGATAATAGAGCATTAACACAATATTAAACTACCTCTTGACAAATGATGGAGTTTTAGGAAAATAGAGGCCCAAACGGAGTCCTATCGAAATTCCACTCAGTTGGAATCGAAGAGCTCGACGAGATGATCAACTTTCGTTCTTTGTGCGAAGGTCGGATGTCGCCGGAGAGTGGCCAGAAATATGGATTTCGGCCGGAGCTCTCTTTGGAGAGAGAGAGAGGGAGAAAGAAAAAGGGAAAGAGAATAGAGAGATGGCTAATAGAGAGAGAGAGGGATGGCTGATTTGATTTGAGAGAGAGAGGAAGTGTATTGGGGAAGCTTCCCGTGGGTTTGCTATGGTGTATCACACTCACACACTAACACTTTTACACCTTTTATTTAATTCCAATGGGCCTAACCCATAAATAATCTAACAAGTAATGGGCCTAGCCCAAAAATATTCATAACCTATTTGGCCCATGGCCAAACAACCAATACCATTAATGGATATTTATGGCCCAAGTCCAAACCCAAAATAAATAAATTTCAAAACATTACATGGGCCATTAGGTTCATTGGAAGTGGAGGCACTGCTAATCTATGAATCTTGCTTAAAAGGTAAGATAACTAAGTGGCCATTTGCGGCCAAATGCAATAGGTCAAATGAGGTATTAGAATTGGTTTATTTTGATTTGTGTGTCCCCATGAATATCCAAGCTAGTGGTGGCTTTCTGTATTATATTACTTTCATTGATGATTACTCAAGGTATGGATATATTTATTTGATGCGTCATAAGTTTGATGGTTTTGAAAAATTCAGAGAATTTAAGAAAAAAATAAAAAAGTGTCATGGTAAATGTATCAAAATATTACGATCTGATCGTGATGGCGATTACCACTTAGGAGAATTTCTAAATTTTTAGATTACTTATCGAAGGAGAGGATTAAGTCCCAATTGTCTGCACCATGTATGCCACAACAGAATGGTATAGCAAAAAGAAAGAACAAAACTCTTATGGATATGGTCAGATTTATGATGAGTTATTCAGATATGCCTAATTCATTTGGGGGCCATGCACTTGAAATAGCAGCACACATTCTAAACTTGTTACCATCTAAGTCAATACCTATTACTCTCACAAAACTATGAAATGGGCACAATCCTAGTCTATGGCATGTTCAGATATGGGATAGTCCAGCCCACATGCTGAAAAGGAAAGCAAATAAATTGGAATTGAGAATAAATGTCTATTTTTTTGTTGGGTACCCTAGAGGAACGAAAGGTGATTTGTTTTATTGTCTAAATGATCAGAAGGTCATTGTTAGTACGAATGCAAGATTCTTAGAAGATAACTATGTAATAAAACACAACCCCAAAAGTAGGATTATTCTAGAAAAACTAAGAGAAGATAGATCGACGCATACTTCTTCAATACCTATAGTACAATAAGAAGCACCACAAGATCAAGTCATTGACATCCCATTGCCTCATTATAGTGGGAAGAATATTGTGACTTAAGTTAATACTGAAATGCAACGTGCAGATACCATCAATGCATTGATTCCACAACCAGGGCAAGATGATGGTGCACAAGAATTAGAATCAGTAGAGCAATTCATTCCTGATACACAGACACAGGTCATGCCTCATCGTAGTAAGAGAATTATACGCAAACTAAAATTAGAGATGGAGTCTATGTACTATAATCAAGTTTAGAATCTTGTAGAACCACCTGAAGGGATAAAACCATCAAATACAAGTGGATCAATAAGAAGAATAGAAGAGTAGACGAGAAAGTGAAAACCTTCAAGGCTAAACTTGTTGCGAAAGGGTGAACTCAGAAAGAGGGGATCAAATATGAGGAAACGTTTTTGCCAATAGCCATGCTAAAGTCTATCTAGATTTTCTTATTCATTATGACTCATTTCAATTATAAAATTTGGAAAATGGATGTCAATATACATTTTTTTAATGGAAGTCTTGATGCATCTATATGATGCAACTAGATGGTTTTGTAGCAAAAGATCAAACGCACATGGTATGCAAACTTAAAAAGTCTATTTATGGACTTAAGCAAACATCTAGGTCTTGGAACACTCATTTTGATCAAGCCATTAAGTCTTTTGATTTTAATCAGTGCATTGACGAGTAGTGTGTGTATAAGAAATGTAGTGGTGTTCTTGGTACTGTACATGGATGATATCTTGCTCAGCAAAAATGATAAAGGGGTATTATCTTTGGTGAAAGTATGGTTATTCGGATAGTTTGATATGAAGGACTTGGGAGAAGCCGATCACATCCTTGGGATTAGGCTTTTGCGAGATCGCAAACATAGGATGCTAGCTTGTCACAAGCTATTTATATCAATAAGATTCTTAACCGTTTTAGCATGCAGGATTCCAAGAAAGGGTTCCTACCTTTTAGATATGGAATTTTTATAACTGAGGATCAGTGTCCTAAGACATCAATTGAGATTGAGAATATAAAGGCAATTCCCTATGCATCAATAGTGGGAAGCTTCATGTATGTTATGT
>BRYE01000014.1:13119574-13122074 GCA_030159115.1 Actinidia arguta var. hypoleuca | reverse complement strand
CCTTTACAAGCTCCTAATGGATAACCTTTGAGAGATAGAGTACCAATCATCATCATTCATCAACATGAATAATAGGCATGCTAATATACAACTCAATGAAAATTATGTATATTAGAAAAAATTGAGATTCAATCATTATTAACCTATAAAACATATCATAACATATAAAACATATCATAACCACTTTTTTTTTTACAATTATCAGTTCTATACAATAAATTATTAAATCTCAATTACTACTAATATAACTTGATATAATCAAACACATGCATACAACATTCCTTGTTAATTAATGATACATGAATTGCATGAGAAGAAAAACTATTTTTATTACCGACGTTGATGGATTCACATGGCGTGGCTTTGATACCAATTAAAGATGATCGAATCCCGCAACGGAAGTGTATTTATAAATTTTATTTTTTTAAATCTTAAGCCATGCAAGATGTACAATGTTGATGAGAAGATGATTTGGGATACCTTGAATATCACGATAAAATCAAATATCACAACGCGAACCCTACTAGCTACCCCTGCCGCCATAGCCTATTGCCACCACTGTTAACACACCATGTGCTTGCTCTCAACAGTTTGTTTAATCGTCTGATATATTTATCTTTTTGTATCCAAGCGTAAAAACCTACTAGAGCAGCATAATACTCCAAAGTACAAAGATCGAATCCACAGAGAACTTAATAGTGCATAGTTAAATTGGATTCCAAGTAATTGTAAAAATATAAAAACTTTTGTACAAAAGTTTGGATAGTATCTTTGAAAATGTTTTGTTTGAAGTTTTGATGTATTGCTTTTCTAGATTTGTAATCAATACATAAAAGATGGACATAGTCCAAGTACTTAGCCCTATCCTTTTATTAGATTTTCTAGTTCTTTTTTCTCTTTCGTACTCAACCAATTCTCAAGGTAAAATGATATTGGTCGGAATATTTTTCAATAAAACTCAATTTATATCTAAAAAATATATTTACGAATTGTCAATTGATTAAACTAATATGTCAAACTCTTAGAATGTAAGGGATCTAAGCATTATTTGTACCAAGGAATCTTGTTGATAAATAATTAAAGATTTATACAATTCTAATTTTTGATCTCTATATCTTCATTGATCAAATTATTAACAAACCTTTAAAGTTCATATATAAAAAGAAGAAATAACGTAGTTTTATCTAGGATTAGATTAGGGCATAGTGTTTAGACTAAACCAACAGAATTAGCCTGCCATAAAGTAAAACTTAAGCATGTTTATGAACATTAGAAATATAAAACTAAAATTAACTAAACTAGATTCAATTAGACTTATTCGAATAGAAACTGCATTACAAAATGTAAGAAAATTATCAAGTAATTAAAGTAAAAAAACCAGCCATTTAGGCGGGGAAAGTAGAATTTAACCTAGCCATTCAGGCGGAATACGTGAGAATACTAGAAATATTGAAAGTATATAGATGAACAAACGAGCTACAATTTTCAAGTCTCGATCTTACGTGTATAAAATTGAAACTAGTCAAGAAAAGGAATGAGAATTATAAGAATTCTTTAAGTTTAATAACTATTCTAAATGTATTCTTTTTTCTCCAAAGGTAACCCTTTTCTTTAAGAGCAATCCTCCTATTTATAGAGAAAGGAATTTGGAGAATAGAGTCTTCAAAAAGTCCACAAAAACTACCTTGCTGTCTGCACCTTTCTTGCTCTGCCGACCTAGCCTGGCTGGTCCAACTTAAGTCCGATCGGCTGGGCATAAGGCGGCTCATGCCTTCTATCCTCTGGTACTTCTTGGACTAGTAGAAAAAATACCTAGACCGGTCAGGCATAAGGCGGTTCATGTCTTTTATCTTTTGGTCCTTCTTGGATCGAAAGAGATTTTGCTGGACCGGTCCAAGTTGTGGCAGTTTAGATGCTACAACTTTTGTTCCTTCCCGGATCGATAGAGATTTTGTTGGACCAGTCAGGTAGGGCTCTCTTTGGTTCTTCTTGCAATATCATTCTTACCATTTCTCTTTGTTTTGTCATGGTTCTTTATGCTTAGAATTATCCTTTTAACACTTTGTCGGGCATAAGGCGGTTCATGCCTTCTATCCTCTGGTACTTCCTAGACTAGTTGAAAAACTACCTAGACCAGTCAGGCATAAGGCGGTTTATGTCTTCTATCTTTTGGTCCTTCTTGGACCGATAAAGATTTTGCTGGACCGGTCCAAGTTATGGTGGTTTAGATGCTACAACTTTTGTTCCTTCCCGGATCGATCAGGGCATTAGTTAGACTGGTCAGACAGGGCTCTCTTTGGTTCTTCCTGCAACATCATTCTTACCATTTCTCTTTATTTTGTCATGGTTCTTTATGCTTAGAATTATCCTTTTAACACTTTTTCGCCCTGCAAAATACTTAATCCTACTTGGGCTACATAAGATATAAAATGAACAATTTTATGCACACTAGTATCTTAAGTAAGGAAGATTGTATCTAAAAGGTTGTCAATTTATGATT
>BRYE01000014.1:13109574-13112074 GCA_030159115.1 Actinidia arguta var. hypoleuca | reverse complement strand
TCTTCTAACTCATTCAACTAGAGTTTCCTATGGGATCCGACTTGGGGTAAATAAAAATTCAACTGTTTTATTGCCTAATAAGCTCTATGTTCCATCTCTATTGGCAAATGACAAGTTTTACCATTGACAAGACGATAATGAGACATGCCCAACAGGGTCTTATAAGCAGTTCGATATGCCCACAAGGCATCAATCAAATGCAAAGACCAATCCTTCCTTGTGGGATTAATTGTATTTTCTAGGATAAGTTTGATCTCTCTATTGTCTAGTTCAGTTTGTCCATTAGTTTGGGGGTGATATGTAGTAGATATTTTATGTGTAATACCATATTTCGCTATTAGAGTCTCAATTGGTCTATTACAAAAATGGGTTCCCTAATCACTGATTACTGCCTTCGGCATCCTAAATCATGAAAAAATATTTTCCTTCAAAAATTTCACCACCACTCCATGGTCGTTAGTCCTTGTAGGTATAGCTTCAACCCACTTGGACACGTAGTCAACTGCTACCAAATATATAGATGGCCATAAGATGGAGGGGTCCCATGAAATCAATACCCCAACAATCGATAATCTCAATAACTAAAATGGGGGACATGGACATCATGTTCCATTGGGTAACACGACCCAGATGTTGACATCTCTCGCATGTCTTACAAAACTCAAAAGAATCCTTAAAAAGAGTTGGCCAATAAAAATCACACTGTAAAATACATGCCTCTATATGGAAAAAAGAGAGGATATTGGTATTTCTATATCTAAAATACACAACCATAATTTGATCTGGACAATATTTTAATAGGTATGGATCATCAAATACAAATCTTTTAACTTTTACTAAAAAAATTCTCCTCTCTTGAGGAGTCCAATGACTTGGAATTTGTTTTGTAAAAAGATAATTGGCTATATCCCCATACCATGGGAAAGTCATGAGAGTTAGGAGTTGCTCGTCTAGGAATGCATCATAAATTAGGGCATGGTCTACTTGATTATTTACCATCAAATGGGACACAAGTGGTCTGCCACTACATTCTCTACTACTTTCTTATCTTTGATGGTTAGGTCAAATTCCTAGAGTATGAGAATCCACCTAATAAGACGTGGCTTAGCATCTTGCTTTGCCTTTAGGTATTTTAAAGCAGAGTGATTGGTAAAAACCACTATAAGTGATCATATCAAATAAAACCAAAATTTGTCTAGCGCAAAAACTATAGCCAACAACTCCTTCTCAGTTGTCAGGTAGTTCATTTGTGCATCATTGAGAGTTTGGATTGCATAATAAATTATGCAAGGCTTCTTGTCCTTTTATTGCCCTAATATTGCCCTAATGGCATAATCACTAGCATCACACATAAGTTCAAATGGCAAATTCCAATCTGGAGGTTGCATAATAGGCAGTGAAATTAAAAGATTTCTCATAAGCCTCATTCCAGTAGAATGGAACATCCTTGCTAAGCAAGGTACAAAGAGGCCGAGAGATAAGACTAAAATGTTTTATGAATCTCCTATAGAAACTCGCATGACCTAGGAATGACCAAATGTCTTTAATGCTTTTGGGGGTAGGTAAATTTGCAATTAACTCATTTGTCTACCTCTATTCCCTTTCGTGACACTATGTGACCCAATACCATGCCCTGGGAGACCATAAAATGGCATTTTTCCCAATTCAAGACTAATCCTTTCATATCTTGCTAATACTAATTTTAAATTATGGAGACATAATTCAAATGAGTCTCCAAACACAAAAAAAATTATCCATGAAAACTTACACCACTTTCTCAACTAAGTCACTAAAAATGCCTATCATGCATCTCTAGAAGGTACCAGGTGCATTACGCAGTCTCAATGGCATTCTTCGATAAACAAATGTGCTAAATGGGCAAGTAAATGTGGTTTTCTCTTAATCCTATAATGCTATTTCAATCTGATTGTATCCTTAATAACCATCTAAGAAATAATAAAATGCATGGCCTGCCACTCTTTCTAGGATTTGATCGATAAATGGAAATAAAAAATGGTTTTTTCGTGTGCAAGAATTTAGCTTCCTATAATCAATACAAACTCTACACTCTGTGGTGACACGAGTTGGTATCAATTCCTCTTTCTCATTCTTAACTATTATTACCGTAGATTTTTTTGGTACTACCTGAGTTGGGCTAACCCATTTGCTATTCATAATGGGGTCAATGATACCAACATCCAGCAACTTCAACACCTTATTCCTAACCACATCTTTCATATGAAGATTTTTTCTTCATTTTGGTTGTCGGATGGTTTAATGTCCTTCTTTAGGTAAATATGATGTGTACAGATTAAGGAACTGATAGCCTTTATATCTACTACATTTTACCCAATGGAATTTCTATGGAATTTTAGGATAGCCAGAAGTTCGACCTCCTGATTATTATTAAGACTGGATAAAATTACCATTAGAAATGTCTCCTCTTCTCCTAAAATGATATACTTTAGGTTTGATGGAAGGATTTTTAACACCAAAGTAG
>BRYE01000014.1:13079574-13094574 GCA_030159115.1 Actinidia arguta var. hypoleuca | reverse complement strand
AGTTCGCAAGTCATATTACCGAATGCTAGCCGCATCACTCCATTCCTACATTGAATAAATGCATTAAAGGTTGCTAGGAATGGTCGACCTAGAATGATAGGAATCTGGTTATTGGTATTTGCTATAGGTTAAGTCTCCAATACAATGAAATCTGCTAGAAAATAAAATTTATCAACTTGTATTAAGACATCCTCAATGATACCTCTAGGTATTCTAGTACTCTTGTCCGCTAGTTGGAAAGTGACATTAGTTGGTTTTAACTCTCCCAATCCCAGTTGTTGGTACATAGAATAAGGTAGTAGGTTGACACTTGCACTTAAATCCAACAAAGCATGTTCAATGCGAGTAGCCCCTATGACGATAGCTATTGTTGTACACCCAAGATCCTTATATTTGGTGGCTATCATAGTTTGAATTATGGAGTTGCCTAGCTCCATTAAAAATGCTTTTTTTGCACTTGCATTGTGCATTTGACTATGCATAAATATTTCAAAAATTTAGCATATGCAAGAATTTGTTTGATAGCATCTAATAGAAGAATATTGATTTTCACTTGCTCAAAAAGTTTGTAAATTTTTGCATTCGATGTTCCCTTCTTTGGCAATCTGAGTCTTTGCAAAAGTGGTGCATGTATTTGACAAGGCATTGGTTTTTTCCTCCTTTTTTCAAATACACTCACCGACTCACTATTAAAAGGCTCTAATTTCTTAAAACTCACCGCTAATGACTTAGGAGCCTTAATGTGAGCTGGGTTGGGACAGGCAGTTTTGGTAATCACCTTGCTACTTCTCAAAGTAGTGACCGACTTTAAATGTTCTAAATGTGTGTCTGGCACTAGAGATGTTGCCACACTATGTTGACTTTATGGATTTGCTTGTGGTTGAGCAAGGAACTTCCCTTCCTCATTCTATAGGCCACTAACAATTGTGGTGAATTTGGTTAGCTGGGTTCGAATATCACCAATGGCTTGGTTATTCTGATTCCATGGTACTTGTTGACTTTGAATAAAAGTTTGTAAGGTTTCCTCAAGATTCTTTTTCTGCGGGGGTTGGTACACATTTGGGTTTTGGTTTTGATAATGGCCTTATGGACCATTTATTTGACTTGAGTTTTGATATCCATAAGAATCTGGTCCCATTGGATTAGCATGTTATTGTGAAGGGCCAAAATTTTTCCCAAGCAACCCAAAATTTGTGTTTTTTGTATTTATTCATGAAACAATTGGATGATTCCGCCATCCCAGGTTGTACGTATTTAAGAATGCATTATTAAAGAGTTTTTGTGATTGGTTGAGACCATTGACCAAAATTTGCTCTCCATTATGTAATATTTCCTTAAATGCTGGTAGAGTAGGGCATCCAACAGTAGAATGCCCTTGTCTATCACAAATAACACATATTTCTTCATTGCTAGATGACGTGCTAACCTCATAATTTTTTTTTCAATTCTAGGAATTCTAATTTCCTAGCTAATTGAGCATATTTTGTTTGCAGGTTGATCGTCTTGTTCTCTTATAGTATATTTCCAATAGCCAGATGTGTTTTGGTTTGAGTCGTGTTTTGTTCTATCACTAGAATATGAAAAATCCCAAGATTGATTATTTTTTGCTAATTCATTGAAGAAGTCCAGAGCTTCTTTAAGGCTTTTTCTCATAAACTGCCCGTTGCATATCATGTTTATGAACTATCTAGTTTGGGGTGAGATACCCTTGTATAAAAAACTTAAAATGCGGCTAGTATAATAGCCATGATGTGGTATGGCATTTACCAAGTCCTTTAATCTTTCCCAACATGTGTAAAAATACTCATCTTCCTTTTCTTGAAAATTGTAGATTAATTTTTTAAGGGATGCCATTTTGTTCATGGGTAAATTATTTTTGAAAAAATCTTCTTACATTGTTCCCCATGAGGTTATAGAACAGGCTCTAAGAGAGTTTAGCTAAATTATTGGTCGATCCTTTAATGATAAAGGAAAAAAGTTTAACACGGGCTATATCTTCTCTTTGAGGACCATCAACCTTGTGCCTATAATTTCCTCAAATTCTATCACATGTAAGTATGGGCTCTCGCTTTCCATTCTATAGAATATGGGAAGAGATGGCAGCATGCTTGGTTAAATGACAAAAGTGTGTGCATTGGAAAGTAAAATTATGCATGATGGTGTCGACGCTCTTGTTGGGTTAAGATAACCTCGCATATGACGTCCTTGAGGCAGAAGGGCCTCGTTGGAGATTTGAAGTTAAAGGCAAATTCTACCCTCTTCTTCATGTCCCTCCATGTTGTCGTGTGGTGTTTGGTCCATTTGTGTTAATCTACCAAAATTGTCTCTATACCACACTGACATATAATTCTAAACTCCTCTCTAAAATATAATTTAGACTAAAATAAATGTTTAAAAAGAATGAAAGAATTTTACTTACAACCCATGTGATGCAATCACAAGATTTTAACATTCGTGCTCTAAAGGCTACCTGGCAACAGTACCCAAAATGCTTGCTCTCTACAGTTTGGTTAATTGTCTGGTATGCTTATTTTTTAGTTTCCAAGTGTAGGAACCTACCAGAGCAGCATAATACTCAGAATGACCGAGATCAAATCTACAGAGAACTTAATAGTGCATAGTTAAATTGGATTGCAAGTAATTGTAAAAATATAAAGAATTTTGTAGAAAAATTTGGATAGTATCTTTGAAAATATTTTGTTTGAAGTTTTGATGTATTGCTTTTCAAGATTTGTAATCAATACATAAAAGATGGTATGGTCCAAGTACTTAGCCCTATTCTTTTACCAGATTTTCTAGTTCTTTTTTCTCTTTCGTACTCAACCAATTCTCAAGGTAAAATGATATTGGTCGGAATATTTTTCAATGAAACTCAGTTTAGATCTAAAAATTATGTTTATGAATTGTCAATTGATTAAACTAATATGTCAAACCCTTAAAATACAAGGAATCTAAGCATTATTTGTACCAAGGAATCTTGTTGACAAATAATCAAAGATTTATACAATTCTAAGTTTTGATCTCTATATCTTCGTTCATCAAATTCTTAACAAATATTTAAAGTTCATATAAAAAGAAGAAAGAACATAGTTTCATCTAGGATTAGATTAGGGCATAATGTTTAGACTAAACCAACAAAATTAGCCTACCATAAAGTAAAGCTTAAGCATGTTTATGAACATTGAAAATATAAAACTGAAATCGACTAAACTAGATTCAATTAGACTTATTCGAATAGAAATTTTCTCTCTTTTGTTTCCCTCTATTTCTCTTTCTCTCTCTCGGATTGTGGGGGAGGAGTGTTTGTGTTTGTGGGTATAGTAAATAAGCCACATGAAAAATAATCCCATGTGTCTCCTTTTCAAAACCTTAGGTACACCCACCCCCTAAGTGGTCACCCTAAGTCTAAAGTCAATTTTACTCATTTTCTATTGGTCAGTTTGACCCTAAATAATAGTAACAAACATTAAAAATAAAATTAAAGTATAGTAAAAGTAATTACTAGGTTCGGGGTATTACACATTTTATCATACATTGGATGTTGTTCTTAATATCATGATATGATATGTCCCTAAGTTATCTAGAGATACGATAAATGTGTGAAAATGAGATTTACACATGGCAGCTATTAATCGGTCATCATAGTAATTTTATTTAGTTCATAGTCAGTAATAGGATGTTTCATCTATGAAAACTATAATATTGTTAACCTATATATGATAAGATGGTTTATCTCAACTATTAAAATAGGTGACTCTATGTTAAAGTATTAGTTTATTATGAAATACACTGAACCAGATCGTCATAAGAAAATAATTCATATAAAATTATCATTTAATGATGAAATCTTACATGCGCTATTTGAAATTGACTTTTAATTCTAAGAGAAGCGTGAACTCAAGTTTTTAACGTTGATCACTTTGATTTACTAATGAGTGATGCTCATTGAGGTCAATTCCTTGGTATCTTGGGTGGTCACTGTTAGGTCAATGAGATCACTTATATCTCAAGATGGACACTCTCTTCTAGGAGAAAGCTGGTATCACTTGTGAGTTAATTTATTAATTTAGTCATTGAAATCTGAATTCTGTCACTTCGGTAAATTGTTTATCAAAATAAAAACTTATTATTTTGGTGACTAAACGAAAAATAAATTATGAATCATAAGGGTTGGGAATAATTAGGGTTTAGTAGACAGTTAATTAATTTAAACCTAATTATTGTTACCTATGAAGAGGGATTTTGATTAGGGTAATAAAATAGTGATAAAAGTGTATTTTAGTTATTTTGCTTTGGAGTGTAAGCTGAATTATTTAGTAAAATTAATTTAAATTAATTAAATTATTAAATTAAGTTATGAGATATCTAGGACTTCTAGTATTTTAATTGAAATCAAACTAGGACTCTCTAAGATCCATATCCTTACCCTAGTTGGAGACTTCACCTATATATATAATATGTGGGCTGTCAATCCTTTTATGTTTTTTTCTCAACAGAATTTTTGAGAGAAAAATCTAAGAGTCTACACTATTGAATATTTGGTTAGGGTCGAGGGGAAAAGGAGAGAAGATCAGAAGGCCTAGAATATTAGAAAACCTAATTCTAAAGGGTTTAGGAATCATTTGTTTGAAAAAAAAAGTAGCAACAACAAGATGTAAAAATTTTCATCAATAAGGTGTTGGAATTTGCTTCATAAACACGACAATTAGCTATTGAATTTTTCTACAATAAGGTGTTAGAGTTTATTGAAGAAACGCAGCAATAAGGTGCTAAAATTTGCTTCAAAAATGAAGCAATAAGATGTTAAAATTTGATCAAAAAATATAGCAATAAGCTGCTAGAATTTTTAACATCATGGCATCCACATGCTACTGAAATTTTCAGCAACAAGACAGCAGCTCGTGGTAACAGGCTGTAGTAACTCGGATTAAAACCATGATTATTCTCATAATTATTAAGTATATCTACCCCCTCGTTATCAACATTGTAGGATTACATGGCTGAAGATCTGAAAAGAAAATTTTAAAAATTACGCTTCTGTTTATGGGATACGATCCCCTTTAGTTAAATTATTAGAATAAATCTTTTTTTAAGTGACAAGTTATGTGATTTGTTATTTAATTCAGTGTCATGCATCTCATACATTATAGTAGTAATTAAATAAGGCTGTCAACCAATTTATTCAAGCATACAAAAGATTCATTTAGTTTAATAAAAATTTGATTATTAAATTAAATAGAGTATCCTAATTTAAATAAAGCAGAAACCGAAATTAAATTAAATTTCTATTAATGCTAAGAACAAATAAATAGTAATTTAGAACTATTATTTTATTTGAAGGAAAAACAATTATACTACTTCTACAAACACTGCAGCAACTCCTACTTCCGAGCCAAGGTGCAACATAATATCACTTAGCTTCTTTGTTTTTCAAAATCCCTGCAACATGTTACAAATGTAATTAGTTGTACTGAAATCTACATACCAGGAATTTGAAGTACCCGTAATTAAGCTTACTTCAATAACAAGTGATTCGATTATAACTGAGTCCTTTATCTGAGCTAGATAAGTTAGACATTTCCTTTTTCAATGTCTCGCACCCCCACAATGGAAACACTTTTCTTTGAGTTTTGGATTATTCGCTTTATTTCCTTTGCCAATGCTCCCATTTGGATTTAGAATTATGTAAGGGGTTACCCCAAGCTTTTTTCTTTTTCTGCTTGCCCTTTTTCTTGGGAAAAGATTTAGAAAATGAAGGTTTTTCCACATTGTTAATACTATGATGGTTTTTGATAATACCCTCTGCTACCTATAGTGCGTTTAAAAGCTCAGCAAGTGTAAAATTAATTTCGTTTATAAAACAAATCTTTATATCTAGAGGAAAAAAATCTTTAATTTCAAAACCCAAACATGATTTATTACAAAAAAAACATTCTTTATATCTAGCAAAAAAATATTCTTTAATTTCAAAAACAAAACATTATCTAAAAAAGGCCCAAATTTTTAATTTGAAAGACATTATTATCTTCAAACCGAGCTTTAAATTTTTTAATTTGTAATTAGAAAGCAAAAAAAATAATTTCAAAAACAAGACATTATCTAAAAAAAAATATACCGAAATCTATAATTGGAAAGATATTATTATCTTTAATTTTTATAAAAGGGAATTTTAAATTTTGTACTTATCTAACAAATTTTACCTAGCATTATCTTCAATCTACAGTGAATTTAGTTTTCAAAAATCTTCAATCTACAAAGAACTTAGTTTTAAAATTAAAATTTTGTTTCTAAATCTTAAAAACAATTTGTAAGCCGATTCCTATTGTTACTCAAGTATATTTATACCAAATTAACTCTATTTTTTGGCAAGTTATTGTACATTTTCCTATACTAACCACACTAATCAATTACAAAAATTAGTTTTCATTGTGCGGAATGAGACGGAAAAGACATTCACTTCTCGAGCTTCAAAACAACCACAATGATCCTGTGCACGGAGAAGAACTAAGAACAAGTGCAAAAGAACCGCATCATTTTAGAATAAGTGTTACCATAATCAAAACAAACACATACAACCATAGAGCTTAGAACAAATTTTTCGATTCTGAAGCTTATTATATTTTTTGGCCATTTTTATTCCACATATTTTTCGGTTTAAGAAGGGTGTAAACACTCTAGGATTGAGTGTCATACTCTATCCAAGTTAAAATTATGAAATAAGTTGAAAATACAACACAAGGACGCCATTTTTGGATCAACAGTCAAACCATGTTACGCCATGTCTTTATTTCAAAACCACTCTTAGTGTTTTGGCCAAAACTTCTTCATATGAAAAAACCTTTGGAGTGGAGTTAAGTGTCGTAGAATAACTACTTCAAATATCTACAAGTTTACTTCTAATAGCATTTTTTCAATTCCAATATTAGATGGCCCAAAATAGGCTTGGAAGTCCGAACAAAAATGTTTAGATCTCGATTTTCTTAGTTCAATGGGTTGATCTTTTACTTCTCAACTAGTTGAACATGTAGGTTTTAAGATATTGATCATGTTCAATCGGTTGAATATGTAGGTTTTAAGCTACTGATCATGCTCAACTCGTTGAACTATTTTATTTTAAGTTATACTGGTCATGCCCGACCGGTTGAATACTTTTTCTCAACCGGTTCAACTTTTTGTTTTAAGCTACTGATCATGCTCAACCGTTGAATATTTTTCTCAACTGGTTGAGACTTTACAGAACCCAATTTTTGAATAACTAAATATCCATTGTTAGCCTAATACTTGGTAAATAAACTTAATTATATTATAAACACTTAAGTTAAGGTTCTATTACTAATCATGTCAATAAATGAAACGTATAGGAATCAATCTAACTAGCCTAGAGATCACGAAGTTTGAGTGTAGCACAAGACAAATGCAAATAAGTAAGTAACCTTAATCTCTAAAGTTTAGTAAATTACTCTTTTATGCTATGATATATGCATGAAATTATGTTATGTTATGTGACTCACGCCAAACGTGCGCTTGAGTTTCACCCCAAGAGAAGGCTGGCGAAGTAGTATAACTCGGTTGTACGAGATCGATTCCAAAGAGAGTTGTGTGAACAAAAGTAGAAGGACTAGACTACCCTCATATTGCTCACAAAAGGGACGAACAAAACATTTTCAAAGAGAAAATAAAATCCCAATTGTTTGTGAATTGGTTGGGTTTTGAAATTAAATAACACTTAGAATTAGAAAAACTAATGAAAACTTGATGGTAATTTAATATGAAATGGTCTTGGGATCGATTGCTCAAACCGATTTTGAGTTTTGGAATTCCAAGGGTAGAGATTAAATAACTCAAATCCTTAGACTTCGTGGTGAGTCTAGGATTCAGAAGGTTTAGCAATTAAAAGTCCTAATTATTTCAAAACTTCAATTTCTAACTTGATTCGAGTTGTTATATTCAAGAATAAATACCATCGATCCACGCAAGTATTATACTAAGACTAGGCTTATGCATAATCCTTGCCGAACATAGTCAAGTATCCAAGATTTCGATAGTATCTAGAATAAAGAAGTAGAAGAATCACACAAACAAGAAAATTTGAACTTTGAAGACCAAATGACTCTTTTTCCCTATTTTTTTTCAAAACTTTCAATTGATTCTCACAATCAATCCCGAGACTAGAGGGTTTAGCTACTCATATTCATCTAAGAACAACTTTAAATACTTGAAATATAACTAAAAAAAGAGAAAAAGCGCGAAGAAATAAGAGAAATTTCGTATTTAATGCAAGGAAAGATGAAAACTTGTAATAATCTTTGATTACACTTGATTCCCACTAATAATAGAAAAAACTTACAAAAAAGAGAACTCCCCAAAAAAACAAGAAAGATAGATAGATATTCTTTTCCAGCCCCCCCTCCTTTATGGAAAAGTGTGAGATATAGGATATATAGGGAATAGTGATGTGGCATAGAGTGTGAGATATGGGATAAGGTTATGTGGGAGAGTGTGAGATATGGGATAGAGATATGTGGGAGAATTTGAGATATGAAAAGTAGATTTCCTACCATTTTTGACTTTGTCGCGCTGTGTTGACCACATCTGTTCCATCCAAATCGGTACAAATTTTTTAGGTGAACCGGTACAGATTTAACTGGAAGCTTTCTGATCTTGGTGAACCGGTATAGATTTTTTAGGTGAACCGGTACAGATTTAACTAAAAGCTTTCTGATCTTAGTGAACTGGTACAAATTTTTGAGGTGAACCGGTACAGATTTAACTGGAAGCTTTCTGATCTTGGTGAACCGGTACAGATTTTTTAGGTGAACCGATATAGATTTAACAGGAAGCTTTCTGATCTATTCCAATCTTTTTAATGCTCCTTTTGTACTGCAAAACCCTTTTAAGACCACTTTCACACGAAACTGATTAAAAAGTACAAAACATATGTGCCACAATGCTAAAGTGTGAGGGTATATGCTTAAGTTTTGCTAGTCCCTAGCAAATTTATCCCAAAATTAAATTCTGACTTGATCAATGGTTTTAACATTACGATATGCTTGAGACCTGTTTAATAACAACCACACGATTCACCATTTGAAAGTAGCTGAAAATACCATGCGCTCAATCCATCTACTCCGATTGAGTTTCAACTTCATTTATCACATGGTAGTGTTGCTCACGATACAAAAAAAAAATCGAAGCACAAACCCCACAAGCATGTCAAAAAAAAATAGGCATACACAAGTTATAAAAGACACTATTCAATTCAATTCATGACTGATGGCATTAATAGAGTTAACATGGACTTTGAAGCTTGTATTGACCTTGGTTGCCAAAAAAATGGGATAGACCGAAATGGAATGACAACTTATATTGTGGTGTGGTTTTCTACCCAAAATTGATGTCACCCAACCCATCGAACTACTAAATACTATTGACAATAGAAAAAGAAACTAACGGCAAACTACTACTACTATTTGCCCCATAAGTCATGACCTACTCCGAGTCTTCCTCTTCCTCGTTGTCTTCATCCTCTTCATTTTCTTCAACAACCGGCTCCACATAAGTTGTGTCAGTGTACTTCTCAACTTCCGTCACACAATATTTCAAAATTTTCTGTTCCCGAATAATGTCATCTTGGCGGCAAAGGATTTTTTTCAATAATTCCTCAATTTTTGCTTTCCAAGTTATGCTTCTTGGCTTTGGCTGCCTTGCGGGGGTTGGATTAACAGAAATGGGGGTAGATTTAGATGTTGAGGCACAAGACATGGCTCTGCTCTTGTTGACTGACCCAAGAATAATTGGACCCACTGGAGGCTTAGCAATCTTCTCAACCCAAAAAGGAACTCCAGCTGATGCACACAACGATGTCATCATTGCTACAAAAGGTAAGTTTGCATTCTTCAGAGAGTGTTCCTTAAATGCCACCATCTCATTCCAAATGAATTGGGCAAAATCAACAACAATAGCTGAATTCATCATTACATACAAAAATTTAGCTTCAAATAGCTTAAGCAATTTTTTTGAACCTCGCGGAGATAAGTTGTAATGGATGACCTTGGTCATCAACTTGTACTCAGCCTTGAATTTTCCCAATTGAAATCTTCCTCCTGCTACAAACTCATCCGGATTCTCATAAATGCCATCAGCATATTGCACGTCAGATAGAGATGGGAAATCCTCACTGGGGTATTGGACATTTCTTGCTGCGGGTCGTATATAACTAAGGTAGGTGGCAATGATGTTCGGTGTTACAACCACATTTATACCTCTCACCCTACTCGTGATTTTGCCTCTCGAACTTGAAATTTTCATGTATTTATAGAATTCTATCACCACTGATCGATAATATCCCTCTATTTTTCCAAAGAAAAAATTTAGCCCCGGATTGTTTATTTGCTCTCTCAAAACCTGCCTTTCACAAGTCACGCCCCTCAAGAGCATAGAAGCATGCCATGCTTCTTGTTCCTTTTTAGCTTGGGCCTTCCTGTATTTCACTTCCTGGGGTTCGTCCTCTTCTGATTCTAAATTTCCTTCTGCCCTAGAGGTCCCTTCGCCACTACCTGTTGCTCTCTTCTTTGCACCGTATGGAAAAATTTCTTGATATGATAAGGACCAGACCATTTACTCCTTAATTTTTTGGGGAAAAGATGTAACCGTGAATTGTAGAGTAGTACCTTCTGACCCACATGAAAAGTTTTACGGTGAACGTGCTGGTCATGATGGACTTTCCTTTTAGCTTTCGAAATTTTTGCATTTTCATACGCATCATTTCTTATTTCTTGAGTTCATTCAATTGCAACTTATGATGGTTTCCAACTTCACCCACCCCCTCGTTATATTAACGAATCGCCCAATATGCCTTGTGTTCAATCTCAACTGGGAGATGACACGTTTTTCCATACACAAGACGATACGGGGAAGCACCGAGAATAGTTTTGTAAGCCGTTCAATAGGCCCACAAAGCATCAATTAAACGCATAGACCAGTCTTTTCTAGATGGATTAACAGTCTTTTCTAAAATGGTCTTTATCTCTCGATTGGCCAATTTGACTTGACCTTGAGTTTGAGGATGGTAAGGCAAGCCTATCTTATGAATAATGCCATATTTTTTCATGAGTACCCCCATTGGTTTATTACAAAAATGAGAGCCACCATCACTTATAATGGCTCGAGGCATACCAAATCTAGAGAAAATTTATTCTTTCAAGAATTAGACCACAACTTGATGGTCATTTGTCCGTGTTGGGATAGCCTCTACCCATTTTGAAACATAATCACCGGCAACTAAAATATAGAGGTATCCAAAAGAATTAGGAAATGGTCCCATAAAATCAATGCCCCAACATCAAACACTTCCAAAATGAGAATAGGATTAAGGGGCATCATTTGCTTCCTAGTAAGGCTGACATCTATCACATTCTAAACAAAAAGAATGAACATCTTTGAACATTGTCGGCCAGTATAGTCCGCTTTGTAAAATTTTTGCCACTGTTTTCTTTGATGAAAAATGACCTCCACAAGCTTGAGAATGGCTAAATCCTATTACACTATGGACTTCATCATCAGGAACACATCCCCTTACAACCTGATCTGAACAATATTTGAATAAATAAGGCTCGTCCCAAAAGAATTGTCTCACTAGCCGAAAAAATTGCTTCTTATCCAATGAGGACAAATGAGAAGGGATAGCTTTTGTTGCCAAATAGTTGGCCACATCAGCGTACCATGGTGTAAAGGCTTGGTTCACTACATTGCAAGACATAAGTTGTTCATCAGGGAAGGTTTCACAAATAGGAGAGTCATCTTCTGCTAGATGTTCAAAAGGGAGGCGCAATAAGTGATCCGCAACAACGTTTTCCATTCCCTTTTTGTCTTGAATTTCAAGATTGAATTCTTGAAGAAGGAGAATCCACCTAATCAATCTAGGCTTCGCATCTTGCTTGGTTAAGAGGTACTTAATGGCAGCGTGGTCAGTGAAAACTATCACTTTTGACCCCACTAAGTACGATTGAAACTTGTCCAAAGCAAAGACGATTGCCAATAATTCCTTCTCGGTGGTGGTATAATTAACTTGGGCTTCATTCAATGTTTTGCTCGCATAATGGAGCACATGAGGTTTCTTCTCATTTCTTTGGCCTAAAAAAAACCCCACAGCAAAGTCACTAGCATCGTAGATTAATTCAAATGGTAAGCTCCAATCCGGAGGTTGGATTATGGGAGCCGTAGTCAAATGGCTTTTCAATTTATCAAAGGCTAATTGACAAGATAAGGTCCATTCAAATGGCGCGTCTTTTGCCAAAAGATAACACAGAGGCCTCAAAATGGCACTAAATGACTGAATAAAATGCCTATAGAAACCGGCATGCCCTAGAAATGACCTCACGTCCCTAACAGTTCGTGGGGCAGGTAGCTTTTGAATAAACTCTACCTTAGAAGGATTTACCTCAATACCCTTACCAGATATGATGTGTCCTAAAACTATACCATGTGTCACCACGAAGTGACACTTCTCCCAATTCAACACAAGGTTGCTCTCCTCACATCTCTTAATTACCAATCCCAAATTCCCAAGACATTGGTCATACGTGTCCCCATACACCGAAAAGTCATCCATGAAGACTTCTAAAATTCTTTCCACCATATCGCTAAATATGCTAGGCATGCATCTTTGAAAAGTAGCGGGAGCATTGCATAACCCAAACGGCATGCGCTTATAAGCAAATGTGCCAAATGGGCATGTGAATGTAGTCTTATATTGGTCATCCATGGCTATTTCCAATTGATTATAGCCAGAGTAACCATATAAGAAGCAATAAAAAGCTCTTCCCTCTACTCTTTCTAGGACTTGGTCAAGGAATGGAAGTGGAAAATGATCCTTGGTAGTCACGGCATTAAGGCACCGGTAGTCAATACACATACGCCACCTAGTTTGAATTCGAGTGGGTATCAATTTATTATTCTCATTTTCGACCACCGTCACCCCAGAATTTTTGGGAACAACTTGGGTGGGACTCACCCATTTGGAATCGGCAATTGGGTATATAATACCCGCATCAAGGAGTTTTTGAACTTCTCCCCTCACTACTTCCTTCATGGTTGGGTTCAATCGCCGTTGCATTTGTCTCACCAGTTTAGTCCCTTCTTCAAAATAGATTCTGTGAGTACAAACTAAGGGACTAATGCCGTGTAAATCGGTGAGAGTCCAACCTATGGCCTTACGATGCTTTTTAAGCACCTCTAACAAGCTTTTCTCTTGAGCTTCTGTTAATGAAGAGGATATCACCACAGGGTAAGTTTCACCTTTACCCAAAAATGCATATTTAAGGGTTGAAGGTAAAAGTTTTCTATCGGTCTTAGGTGCCTCCAGTTCAGATGGTTGAGGCTTAATAGGGTTAGGCGTTAAAGGCTCAAAATTGGGGGTCCATTGAACCGTCGTCATGACTGGGCACATCTCTAGACTGTTATTCTCACTTAAAACATCTCCACCTTCCTCAATTTTGAAATAGTCAAGACCCTCACTAAATATTAGAATTCTAGCCAAGGGGTCTTCTACACACTGCCTCTCAAAATGTTCGTGCACCATGGAGTCAATAAGATTTACTTCCTGAACATCCTCTAAATCCCCGGTTGTCTTCCTGCATTAAACATGTTAAGCTCAACAGCCATGTTTCCAAAAGACAATTTTAAAATACCCCCTTGCACATGTATGATGGCATCACAAGTAGCTAGAAAGGGTCGACCCAAGATAATTGGAATATGGTTTTGGGCATTAGGGTCAACAACTGGATGTGTATCTAAAACTACAAAATCCGTCGGGTAATAAAACTTGTCAACTTTTACTAAGACATCCTCCACAATCCCCCTAGGGGCTTTGATAGACCTATCTTCCAGTTAAAGTGTAATCCTAGTGGGTTTCAGTTCACCTAGTCCCAATTGCTCATACATAGAATATGACAATAAATTCACACTCGAACCTAAGTCTAAAAGACAACCCTCTATCTTATGGTCTCCTATTACGCATGTCATAGTGGGACAACCTGGATCTTTATACTTTGGTGGGGTCTTGACTTGTACTACAGATTGGACATCTTTAACACGAAAGGCATTCTCTCTAACATTTAACCTCCTCTTAACAGTGCATAAATCCTTTAGAAATTTAGCATAAGAGGGCACTTGTTTAATGGCTTCTAAGAGAGGTAGATTTATTTTGACTTGTTTGAAAGTCTCGTAAATCTCGGAACTCAAATTATGTTTTGGTTTGGCCAATCGATGGGGGAATGGAGCGTGAGACAAAATCTCGCGTTCTTCCCTTAATGTTGCCACAAGCTCGGGTACGGACTCAATCTTTTCCTCCTTCTCATCATCCTTTCTTCCACTACCCTTCTTTTCTTCCCTCGGCTCTACTTCACTCTTCTTCCCATCACTTGTTTCTAGTTTTTTCTCAACCAAAGGTTTTACTACCTTAGATGGGTCTACCTCAACCTTGGGGTCCTTAGGAAGCATCGTTTTGTCAATGACCTTACCACTTCTTAAAACAGTAATGGCTTGAACTTGGTCATGGTTAGATGATGATTGGTTTGAGGTCTCTGTGGCATGGACTTGCCTAAATGGGTTTGGTTGAGGTTGTGCAGGCAACTTTCCTTTTTTAGTAAAGGTTAAGGCTTGTGTTAGGAGAGTCAATTGACTCTTTATATCATCCAACATCTTGTCAACCCGCGAATTTACCCCTAATTGGGTTTGGACAAATTGTTGGACAGTGTCCTCCAATGACCTTTGTGCGGGGGTTGATACGTGTTAGCATGAACTTGGGGTGGGGGTTGGAATGGTTTTGGTTGAACTAGAGATGGAGGTTGATAATGATGTGGTTGTGACAGTGGAGGTGGCGCTTGATAAGATTGAGGGTTATGTAACCCTCCTTGATAAGTTTGGGGGTTTGATGTCCCCTCATTACACCATCCAAAATTTGGATGATCCCTCTAACCCGGGTTATAAGTATTGGAATAG
>BRYE01000014.1:13067074-13069574 GCA_030159115.1 Actinidia arguta var. hypoleuca | reverse complement strand
GATGCATTTCGATGCAACACAGAAAGATAATTGCCTATGCCTCAAGACAATTGAGACAGCATGAGGAGAGCTATTTGACTCACGATCTAGAATTAGTTGCAGTGGTATTTGCCTTGAAAATTTAGTGCCATTACTTGTATAGAGTCACATGTGAGATTTCCACCAACCACAAGAGTTTGAAATACCTTTTCACCCAGAAGGAGCTGAACATGAGATAGCGGATATGGCTCAAATTGATTAAAGATTATGACATTCTCATCCAGTATCATCCGGGTAAAGCCGACATTGTAGCCGATGCTTTAAGCCAAAAATTAACAATCAATCTAGCATGCCTTGTTACGTCATAATGATCGTTGTTCATCGAATTGGATAGAGCATAATTTGAAGTTGTTGCACCGAACACCAATATGATGCTTACTACCATGATCGCCCAATCGACATTGATAGAAGTTGTAAAATAGAGACAACCGGAAGACCCGTACTTATGGAAAATTTATGAGGAGATGCAAATTAATCCGAAGTCTGACTTCACCTTGTAAAATGGAGCACTTAAATTTCAAGACCGCTTGTACGTTCTGAATATACCCGAGATCAAGAGACAAGTTTTGAAGGAAGTTCATAATACTAAGTTTATGATGCATTTGGGAGGAACAAAGATGTAACGAGATTTGAAGGAAGCATTTTGGTGGCCAGGGATGAAGAAGGAAATAGCTGAATTCATGGCACAATGCCTACAATTTCAACAAGTCAAAGAAGAGCATCAAAAGTCAGCGGGACCACTACAATCGCTATCGACACCGAAATAGAAATGTGAGCACATTACTATGAATTTTGTCATTGGATTACCAAACTCGCCACGAGGATGTAATGCCATTTGGATCATTGTGGATTGCCTCACCAAGTCAGCGCACTTTTTACCCGTGAAGACTATGTATTCTTTGTCAAAATACATGAACTTTTACACTACAAAGATTATACGACTTCACAGTATGCTAGTGTCGATAGTGTCGGATCGAAATCCGAGATTTGTGTCAGAGTTTTATAAGAGTTTGCAATGGGCATTAGGCACCGAATTGAACTTTAGCACTGCTTTCCATCCGTAAACAGACGAATGGACAATTGGAGAGGATCATCCAAACTTTAGAAGACATGTAAATTGCCCATCTATTGGACCGAAGTGGAGAATGACAACTTTTAGGACCCGAGATTGTCCAACTGACCACCGACAAGATCAAAATGATTCAACAAAGATTTCAAATCGCTCAAAGTCATCAAAATAGCTATGCGGACATTTGGAGATGAGAACTAGAGTTCGAGGAGGGGGACCATGTGTTCTTGAAGGTATCTCATTCCAAAGGGATAAATCATTTTGGTAAAAAGGAGAAGTTGAAACCGAGATACATCAAATCATTTTAAGGTCTTCAACGAATTGGAGTCGTTGCCTACTGCATCGCTCTCCCACTAGAGCTATCACATGTTCATAAAGTCTTTCACATTTTAATGTTATAAAAATACGTTCACGACCCCGTACATGTCATCAGTCACTATCCTTTGGACGTGAGTGAAGATTTGAGCTACATCGAGAAGCCAATTAAAATTTGTATCGTCGCGACCAAGTTCTTAGGAACAAGATCATTCTACTAGTACGAGTATTATGGTAGAACCATACGTGGGAGGAGTCTACCTGGGAATAAGAAGATAAAATGCAAAAACATTATCCCTTTTTGTTTGAATGACAACTTGTATCAAGTTTGAGGACAAACTTTTTTCTAAGGGGGGAGGATATAATACCCCGAACCCATTTATTTTCTTTATTTATGTAAATTATAACTTATATGTTAGTTAATGTTGATTTTATTAGGTCAGGATCAAAGTGACCAATAGGAAGGTAGGTTGTAACTAAAACCCTTGAAGGGGAGCACGTGGGATTAATTCCCACGTGTGTCTTAGCCATTACACTCCCACACATACACAACAAAACACTCACATACGTATATATATATAGAGAGAGAGGTGAAAGATAAGAAGAAGAAAAAAGGGGAAAAAAATAAAAAAGAAAGCTTAGAGAGTCCAAAATCAAGCCAAGAAAGACCATTGGAAGCTTCAATAAGCTTGAAGAGGTGAGAATTTAACTTTGTGTATATATATGTTTTATGTATAGTTGAAGGATTTTGGGACTTTTTAGTTTAAAGCATCTAGGAGGTTGAGTTTGGCTTGGGAAACTCATTTAAGTCCTAATTAGCTATGGTTTGAAGCTTGAAGCTCCATATTGAGGGATTAAAGTGTTTTGATTTGAAATTCTAAAATTTTGAAAAGTGAAGATTTTGAGTTTCAATCCTAGATCCCTTATTTTCAATGGTTCTTTTTTATTCCATTTTGAGATATTATCACCCTAATCCTTAGATCTCTTAGAGAGTGGGGAAAGTTTGATGGAGTTGGAGAAGTTTTGATAAAGTTCAATGTCTATTTTTACTGCTGCGTACGTCTAGTGTTCAAACAC
>BRYE01000014.1:13042074-13054574 GCA_030159115.1 Actinidia arguta var. hypoleuca | reverse complement strand
TGTTAACTCTCTGGACGTTCGAACGTCCCACAGAGGCGTTCGAACGTCGGCCGCACGCAGCAGCAGAAATGGCATGAAAACTTGCCAAAAACTTATCCAATCTTAACCCAAAACTTCACCAAAGTTTTTATGGCTCAACTACACACTCAAGAGACAACAATAACTCAAAATCAAACCTCAAAACTAACCCTAGCATGGTAGATCTAAGATCAAAGTTTCAAAAAAACCCTAACATTTAATAATTTGAGATTTTTGTTTTTAGCATTCAATTTCTTTGAATTGAGCTTCAATATACTTCAATTGGGACTTAAGGGAGTCCTCTAAACTCAACGTTGGGCTTACTAAAGGTATCTAAGGCATAACCTAATTTCTTCAACTTATACATATACATAAAAAATAGATTTTTCTCACCTCCTCAAGCTTGGTAGAGCTTTCAATGACTTCCTTAGGCTTGGATTTTGGACTCTCTCCAAGCTTCTCCTTCTATTTCTTCCTTCTTCTTTCTTTCTTTCTTCTCTCTCTCTCTCTTCTCTATACGAATTTTTTTTTTTTTTTTTTGTGTGTGTGTTTGGTTTGGTGCTTGAAAGAAACACATGGGATTCAATCCCATGTGCCCACCTCTATTCCTTTTTGTTACAACCTTCCTCCTAATTGGTCATTTTATCTATTTTGGTCACTTTTGACCACTTTGACCGTAAAATACTTACAATTAGGTCATAATAGAATTAAATGTTTACATTAAGACGTGAATAATGAAAATTTATGGGTTCAGAGTATTACAAAGTCCCTCAACATTTGAGGGCACGACTGATCCCAAAGTGGCCAAGCATTGGCTATAAGAGATTAAAAAGACCAACATAGTATTTCCATGCATGGACGAATATAAGTTTAGCTTTGTTGCGTACATGTTTGTAGAAGAGGTGCACGAATGGTGGTTACTCACTTCGGAGAGGGAACCCAACATGACCTAGGAGAGGTTTTAAGTAGTTTTAGATGACAAGTACTTTCTACAAGCACTTAAGTCAAAAAAAATCAAGGAATTCATCATTTGAAACAAGGGTGTAAGACGGTGATGGCATATGAGGCCAAGTTCACCGAATTGGTGCAATATGCCCCAAATATGGTGCACACCGAGGAGAAGAAGGCAGAAAATTTGAAAAAAGTTTGAGAGGGAACATCAATAATCGACTATAATTTCTTCAGTTGCCTACGTATGAGGAGGTGGTGAACTGTGCACTCTTAGATGAAAAGAATAACAAAGAATATTACCAAGATTGGGACAACAAGAGAAAGGGAGAAGTATCGAAGGGACCGAGAGGGGCAAATGCCAGCCAATCCAAAAAGTCAAACACGGGAACAATGAGTAAGAGCTACACATCATCATCATCCAAGAGGACTTATCCACAGTGCCCTAAGTGTGAGAAGTTTCACAAGGGGACCATTTGTTATGTGAGGACGGGAGCCTATTCTAATTATGGCCAATAGGGCCATATGATTAGGGACTATCCCAAATCAAATCTATCATAGACTATAGTCACTTCTACCACGATACCATCCCAATCCGTTCAGAGATCTACTTCGATTGCTCCAAGGGGTCAACTTCAACAAGGGAGAGTATTCGCACTTGTACCTAGAGACGTATAAGCTTCCACATCTATGGTCTCAAGTATACTTACCATCGATTCATATCCTGCTCATGTATTGATAGATTTGGGTTCTACCCACTCCTTTGTCGCTCCTTATTTTGCCACTAAATATTTTACCCCTCTCCAACCCTTAAACTTTACCTTACATGTGACCCCATTTGGGGACTCCATGATAGGTTCACATATCTTTAGGGATTGTGAAATTCAAGTACTTGATGTCCTTCTTCATGTAAATCTAATTCCCTTAGACATCCAACACTTTGATGTTATTTTGGGAATGGATTGGTTAGAGTCAAACTATGCCATAATCAATTGTGTAAATTTTCAGATTTTTATACAACCAAAACTATCATTTGAGGGAAAAGTTATTGTTCCTCCACCCTACCTCATCTCTTATATGCATGCACATCAGTTGCTTAGGAAGGGATGCTAAGGTTACTTTGCGTTCATTATAGATTATACACCCAAAAAGACCAACCCATCTGATATCCCAGTTGTGAAAGAAGTTTTGGATGTATTTCCAGATGATCTTGTTGAGTTGCCTCCCAATAGGAAATTTGAATTCACTATAGACTTAATTTGGGTACCTCTTCAATTTCAAAAGCACCATACAGAATGGCACCTGTCAAATTAAAAAAGTTAAAACTTCAGCTTCAAGAGTTAGTGAATAAGGATTTAATTCAATCGAGTACTTCACTTTGGGGTGCTCTGGTTTCGTTTGTTAAGAAGAAAGACGGTTCCATGAGATTGTGCATAGATTATAAAAAATTGAATCATGTCACCGTGAAGAATAAGTATCCTTTGCCATGTATCGACAACCTATTTGACCAACTTCAAGATGCAAAAGTGTTTTCCAAGATAGATCTTTGGTCAGGGTATCACCAACTAAAGATCAAGCTAGAGGATGTACCAAAGAGCAGATTCTATCATGTCCCGCAACCCGGCCTATACGGATTGAAGTCACGTGATCGACCGATGGCTTGCCCACCAAGACCGACTTACCTTAACCCGGTTGATCACTTGTGCATACTCATTTATAATGATATAAAAGTTTGAGAAAACATCATAATAACTGAGAATACAAAAGTGTAGATTACATACAAAGTATACAAAATTATGCCTAAGTTTTTAACTTTATACATATAACACATAGCCGACTAGTCATAACATTGCTAAATAAAATAGGGTCTAATCTGTACAAAACATCGTAAGGCCCTTGGGCCGTCAAACTAAAATCTGCCTGAAAAATAGTTTTAAAAAACGTAAGCTATACGCATAGTGAGTACCAATAATGCATCAACATAAAATACCATGGATCATTCATATCATACTATCATGTAAGCATATCATAACTTTTCTTGAAACTCACATAAGCATAACATATATTAAACTTTCATAGTTATGAACATAATATATTGTGAAAAGCGTAACAACTCGGCATAACATAGTAACCGTATAAGTTACGCTGGGGCTCTTTAGGCCCGAGACATCTCCATTGTAGATAGTTTATTTCACGTCCCCTATCATATGACTATCAAGCTTGGTTAAGGTCTCACCACGAGAAGACCCAAGTGTCACTATACATTGAATATATTTTATTTTTCTCATGTAAATCATGTATCCATGAATTTTTCATTCATAACATAATAACATCTCATACATTTAGAATACATGGCTTTCATAGTATAACATATTCATTTTATGCATTGAAACATGGAAAATATTTGAATATATCATAGTACGTATTGACAATATTTTGAAAATACATAATTTTGTTCATGGCATCGTGTTATTCACCTCGATTCCCTTGGCTAGATGCTAGACTTGGCGTTGCTACATTTAAAAGACATAAGGTATGGATATCAACACTATGTTCGATAATACAATAATAAAAATCTTAATTTACTATGTGACTCCCTAATCGTCTTACATACTCTCGTTCTAGGTCAAGACCCTTTGGACATAATTTAAAGTTTCTAAATAGGTAGATTAATGGTCTGACATACTTTGGATCAAATAAATTGTTCTAAGAAAAAAGGTCAAAACTGCATGAAAATGGGCTTGGCATTTGAATGCTGGGTTTGGCGTTCGAACGCTAAGTGTTAAATACTCACCGTTCGAATGCTGGGCATGGCATTCGAACGTTGGCTGTATGCAGCAGTAGAAAGGCTACTGAACTTTACCAAATTTCCTCCAAACACAAATCAATCATTTCTAAGGCTCCTAGGATACAAAGAATAATCTAAAGAGTCTACAATAGCTCAAAACTAACCCTTAAAAATAATTCTAACATAGTAGATCTAAAATTGAAATTAAATAAAGCCCTACATGCTTTAATTTGGAGATTTTTACAAACTCACACTTAAATCACCCAATTAATCTCTAATACATGATTCCCTACCAAATTAAGACTCAAATCAGTCTCTAAATATAACACACACTACCTATATATACATATACAAATGTAACTTTCAAGGGTTTAGATTTGACTTACCAAATCTTAAAGCTTAACAATGGCTTTTCTCTCTCTCTCTCTTTGTTTTCTATGATCCTCCTTTTCCCCTTCTTCCTTCTTTCTCTTCTTTCTCTTCATTTTTTCTCTCCTTTCACCTTTCTCTCTCTCTCTCTCTCTCTCTTTGAAGTGTGTGTGTGCTATAAAGTGTATGTGTGTATATAAATTTAGACACATAAGGGAAATAATCCCACGTGACCATACCACATGACTTAGGCTTTAGCGTTCAAACGTAGACATTGGCGTTCAAATGCCAAGAAGAAATTTGGCACTAGCATTCGAACATTCTGAAGACGTGAAGTTGGGTGGTCTCTGTTATAGGCTGTAGCGTTCAAACGCCCCTTATAGCGTTCAAACGTTAAGAAGAAATTGGCTAGCATTTCAACGCCACATTCAAACATCTTGAGGGCATAAAATTGATGAAACTCGTTACAGGCATAAATGTTCGAACTCTGCTATTAGCGTTCGAATGCTAAGAGAATTTGGCTTTAGCGTTCGAATGCCAATACTAGCATTTGAACATTAAGAAGAATTCTAGGCAAAAAGCTGAATTTTAAGGTTTTAAGAATATTCTACGTCTAATTTACTCATTTTAACCCTTTGAACTTCTAGTCACTCACATTAATTAACTTACACATCATAATTTACATAATTAAAGGAAATTAATGGGTTCAGAGTATTACTTTTTTTCCCCTCTAAAATAAAGTTTGTCCTCAAACTTAGCATAATCGTCATTCAAATAAAAAGGGATAACGTTCTCGCAATTCATCTTCTTGTTCTCAGGTAGACTCCTCCCACGTATGGTTCTGCCATGATACTCACACTAGAAGAATTATTTTGTTCCTAAGAACTTGGTCTTAACGATCCAAAATCTCAATCGACTTCTCAATATAGCTCAAATCTTCACTCACATCCAAGGGATGGTGACTAATCATGTGCATGGGGTCGTGAACATATTTTTGTAGCATTGAAATATGTAAAACATCATGAACATGTGATAGCTCTGGAGGGAGAGCAATGCGGTAGACAACTGCTCCAATTTGTTGAAGGACTTCAAATGGTCCGATGTATCTCGGTTTCAACTTTCCCTTTTTGCCAAAACAATTATCCCCTTGGAAGGTGATACCTTCAAGAATACATGGTCCCCTTCCTCAAACTCAAATTCTTGTCTTCGAACATCTACATAGCTCTCTTGGCGACAATCTCAAGCCCTAAAAGCTATCGTTTTCCAACTTTGGTTCAATAGATGGGCGATCTACATTTCCTTTCGTAGAGCACTTCGTACGGTGCTATCCCAATGCTTGCATGAATGCTATTGTTGTAAGCGAACTCCACTAGTGGCAAGTGTGCTTCCCAATTTCCTTAAAAATTGAGTACGCATAGTCGTAACATGTCTTCTAGAGTTTGGATGGTCTTTTCTAATTGTCCATCCATTTGCAGATGGAAAGTGGTGCTTTAGTTCAATTTGGTGCCTAATGTTTGTTGCAAACTCTTCCAAATTTTTGACACAAATCTCGGATCCTGATCCAACACTATCGACATTGATCCAAATTTTGCAATATAAAGGTTTACGTATTTCAACAAGGAATATGTAGTCATCATGTGTAAAAAATGCACTGACTTGGTGAGACAATCCACAATGACCTAAATGGCAATACATCCCCGTGGCGAGTTCTGTAATCCTATGAAAAAATCCATTATAATGTGCTCCCATTTTTATTCCAGTATCGGTTGCGATTGTAGTAGTCCCGCTGACCTTTGGTGCTCTGCTTTAACTTGTTGACATTTTAGGCATTGTGCCACGAATTCGGCTATCTCTTTCTTCATTCTCGGCTACCAGAATGTTTCTCTCAAGTCTTGGTACATCTCCGTTCCTCCTGAATGCATCGTGAACATGGTATTATGAGCTTCCTCCAAAACGTGTCTCTTGATCTCGGGTATATTCATAATGTACAAGCGGTCTTGAAATTTAAGTGCTCCATTTTACAAGGTGAAGTCAGGCTTCCGATTAATCTACATCTCCTCATAAATCTTCTATAAGTACAGGTCTTCTTGTTGTCTCTATTTTATAACTTCTATCAATGCCAGTTGGGTGATCATGATAGTAAGCATCATGTTGGTGTCTGGTGCCACAACTTCAATTTTTGCTCTCTCTAATTCGATAAATAAGGGTAATTATGACGTAACAAGGCGTGCTAGATTGACGATTGATTTTTGGCTCAAGGCGTCGGCTACAACGTTGGCTTTACCCGGATGATACTGGATGAAAATGTCATAATCATTAATTAATTTGAACCATCTCCGCTGTCTCATGTTCATCTCTTTCTGGGTGAAAAGGTACTTCAAACTCTTGTGGTCAATAAAGATCTCACAAGTAACTCCATACAACTAATGGTGCCAAATTTTCAAGGCAAATACCACTGTGGCTAATTCTAGATTGTGAGTCAAATAGCTCTTCTCATGTTGTCTCAACTGTCTTGAGACATAAGCAATTATCTTCCCATGTTGCATCAAAACCCATCCTAGTCCCCGATGTGAAGCGTCGCTATAAATGGTAAAACTATCAGTTCTGAAAGATAAAGCTAAGATCGGTGCGGATACTAATCGGTTCTTCAATATTTGGAAACATTTTTCTCTCTTTTCATTCCATTCAAATGGAATGTTCTTCCATATAAGTTGTGTCAAGGGAGTTGCAATCTTGGAGAAGTCTTTCACAAATCTTCTGTAGTATCCAGCTAAGCCCATGAAACTTCTGACTTCAGTTACATTCGTCGGTCTTGAAAAATTCACAATGGCTTCGACCTTGTGAGGATTAACGGACACTCCATCTACATTGATGATGTGCCCAAGAAATGTTACACTTGATAGCAAAACTCACATTTCTTTAGCCATGTATACAGTCTTCTATCTCGCAGTGTTTGCAGAACCATCCTCAAGTGTTGTTCGTGTTCTACAAAACTCTTAAAATACACCAAGATATCATCAATCAATACGATAACAAATTCATCAGAGAAGGGTTTAAATACCTGGTTCATCAGATCCATGAATGCGACAGGCGTATTGGTGACTCCGAATGCCTTAACAAAAAATTTGTAATGAACACATCTTGTTTAGAAAGTTTTTTTCTCTATATCACTCGTCCTAACTTTCAATTGATAGTAACCTGATCAGAGATCGATCTTAGAAAATATTTGGGTGCCCTAAAGGTTATCAAACAAATCATCCACCCTTGGTAATGGATGTTTATTCTTAATGGTTACTTTATTTAACTGTCGGTAGTCTATTCATAATCTCATAGTTCCATCCTTCTTCTGTACAAATAATACAGGAGCTCCCCAAGGTGAAACGCTGGGACGAATGAACCCTTTATCCAACAAATCTTAGAGTTGAACTTTCAATTCTTTCAATTCTAAAAAGGACATACAATAAGGAGCTTTGTAAATGGGTCTGGTACCCAGATTTAGATCAATGTAAAACTCAATTTTCCGATCCACCAAGGAACCAAACAACTCATCAGGGAAGACATTGAGAAATTTTCGGATAACATAGATATCTTCTAAGAATGGCGAAGAAATGCATGTGTTAATAACGCTACACAAAAAGGCATGATTTCCTTTTTGAATCAAGCGACGTGCTTGCATAGAGGAGATGAGATAGGGAGGAGGTACGATACCAACTCCTTCAAAAATTAGTCCTAAATGAATAAAAGAGTGGAACACTACTCATTTAAGTTCGCAATCAATGAGTGCACAATAGACAGACAACCAGTTCATTCCTAGGATGACATCAAAGTCGTGCATCTCTAAGGGCACAAGATTCACAAACATTGGCACATCATTGACATAGATTTCATAAGAATTATAAACTCTATCGCATAACATGGTATCCCCAGAGGGCAATTACACTAATAAAACATACTCAAGGGGTACTAAGGAGGTGCGCAGATAATACGCAAAATGATATAAAACAAACAAATGGGTAGAACCAAAATCAATAAAGATGTGTGTAGGTTGACCATAGATAGGGAGTATACCAGACACTACAGATGTGGTAGCGAGGCTATTTCCTGGTACAAGAGCAAAAGCTCAACCTTACCATGGTTGATTTTCCCTTCTTCCAGATGGAGGTTATAGAACTGAGGCGGATACCGATGTTCCAGTTCCTTCTGTTCTATTCCTCCTTGGATAGTCTTTAATTTGGTGCCACTCTTGGCCGTAACCATAACAAGCTCTACTTACCATGTGACACTCGCCCCAATGTTTCTTTTGACAAGTTGGGCATGTCGGTACTTCACTAAGTCTGCTACTTCCTTGACTTATGGTATTTCCTTGTGGGGTCGATGAATTCCCACTCAATGATTTGGAACTCTGCCTTTTTGAATTTTGTCCTCTGCTAGGATTTTTTCCTGACCTCTTCTTGTTATTCTCCCAGAATTAAGACATCACATTTAATGATCTTTCGGCAATTATCGTTGTTTGAAAAAGTTCTTGATGGGTTGGTAGTCTTAATATGTCCACATTATTTTGTATATTCCATCATAGTCTAGCTTCGAACTTCTTTGCCTTGCGAAATTCTATTGACACTATGTGTGGGGCATAATGACACAACTCTATAAATTTGGTATTATACTCCACTATTGTCATCTTCCCTTGCCTCAAATTTAGAAATTCCCTAGTTTTCTAATCCCAGACCATCTCGAAAAAATACTCGTCATTGAATACTTTTAAGAATCTAGGCCATAACCATACTACTTCCAATGACTTCTTCAATTGCCACCACACTAAGGTGGCTCTTTCAAAAGTAAATGTGACAAAGGTTACCTTTTGCTCTTCAATGAATGGTAAGACTTTGAATACCTTCTCAATTCCCAAGAGCCAAGACTCTGCGGCCATGGGATTGGGGGTTCCATGAAAAGTTAAAGGCTTCAATTGTTAAAATTGCTTGATTGTGGTATGGTGCATCGCCTTGGCTCTTGGCACTGGCATCTATAGGTGCTGTGGTGCATTATCGTAGTTATTGTTGTAAGCATCCTGGACTACTTTAATGAGTCTCTCTAGGATCCTCTTGATATGATCAATTCGGCCTTCGGGTTCCACTGCCCCTCAACGGCCCCGGCTTTCACTTCTAGGCGGCATAGCTTACTACAAGCATATTGATCATTTAGGCATTTATTATAATCATAATTCATATGACACACTTAGCACATAATAAATACTCTAATTAATCCTAAAGTTCTATTTAGACATGACTCTATCGTATGGTGTCAACCTATAAATCTGATACCACTCTATCACGCTCGTAACCCGACCTATGCAGATTGAAGGCACGTGATCATCGGCGACTTGCCCACCAAGGCCAACTTACCTTAACCTAGTTGATCACCTGTGCATACTCATTTATAATCATATAAATTTTTTGCAAAAACGTCATAATAATTAAGAATAAAAAGTGTAGATGACATATAAAGTACACAGAGTTGTGCCTAAATTTTTAAGTTTATACATATACAACATAGCTGACTAATGATAACATCACTAAATAAAATAGGGTATACTAACCCGTACAAAATATCATAAGGCCTTTTGGCCGTAAAACTAAAATATGTTTGTTATCTTCTTCTTAAGGCTCCTTGGATTGGCTTCTTGAAAAATGATTTTAAAAAACGTAAGCTATACGCTTAGTGAATAAAAATAATGCATGAACATAAAATACCATGGATCATTTGCATATCATACATATCTCGGTGAGAATATCATATAAGCATATCATAGCTTTTTTTGAAACTTAATTTTCATAAACTGAAGCTCACATAAGCATAGCATAGATTAAACTTTCATGGTCATGAACATAACATATCATGAAAAGTGTAACAACTCGGCATAACATAGTAATCGTATAGGTTATGCTGGGGCTCTTTAGGCCTAAGATGTCTCTATTGTAGATAGTTTATTTCAAGTCCCCTATCGTAGGACTATCGGGCTTGGTTAAGATCTCACCACGAGAAGACCCCGAGTATTACTATACATTGAACATATTTTATTTTTCTCATGTGAATCATGTATCCATGGGTTTTTCATTTATAACATAATAACATCTCATACATTCAGAAGATATGGCTTTCAAAGTTTAACATATTCATTTTATGCATTGAAATATGAAAAACATTTGAATATACCATAGTACGTATTGAAAAAAATTAAAAATACATAATTTCATTCATGGCATCATGTTACTCATCTCGATTCCCTTGGCTAGGTGCTAGACTCGGCATTCCTACATTTAAAAGAACATAAGGTATGGGATATCAATACTATGTTCGATAATATGTTAATAAAAGTGTTAATTTACTATGTGACTCCCTAATCATCTTATATATTCTCTTTCTAAATATGTAGATTAATGGTTTAACATACTTTGGATCAAATAAATTATGTAAGAAAAAATGTCAAAACTGCTCAAAAAAGGGCTTGGCATTCGAACGCTAAGTGTCAAACGATCACCATTTGAACACTTGGTCTGGCATTCGAACGCTAAGTGTCAAACAATCACCATTTGAACACTTGGTCTGGCATTCGAACGCTAAGTGTTAAACAATGACCGTTCAAATGCTGGACTTGGTGTTTGAATGTTCGTTGTACACAACAACAGAAAGGCTACTGAACTTTACCAAATTCCTTCAAACACAATTCAATCCTTTCTAAAGCTCTTAGGATACAAAGAATAGTCTAAAGAGTCTATAATAGCTTAAAACTAACCCTTAAAAATAACTCGAACATGGTAGAGCTAAAATTTAAATTAAACAAAATCCTACATGCTTCAATTTGGGGATTTTTACAAACCCACACTCAAATCACCCAATCAATCTCTATTACATGATTCCCTATAAAATTGAGACTCAAATGAGTCTCTAAATATAACACACACCACATATATATATATATATATAAATATAACTTTCAAGGGTTTAGATTTGACTTACCAAATCTTAAAGCTCAATAAGGGGTTCTTTCTCTCTCTTTCTTTCTTTCCTATGATCCTCCCTTCTCCCTTTTTCCTTTTTTCTCTTCTCTCTCTTCCTTTTCTTCTCTCCATTCGAAGTGTGTGTGTGATGTAAAGTGTATGTGTGTATATAAATTTAGAAGCATAAGGAAAACAATCCCATGTGACCATACCACATGACATAGGCTATAGCGTTTGAACGCTGATATTGGCATTCCAACGCCAAGAAAAAATTTGGCCCTGGCATTCGAATGCTGCGTTCAAAAGCTCTGAAGACGTGAAGCTAGGTGGTCTCTATTACAAGCTGGAGCATTCGAATGCCTCTTCTAGTGTTCGAACGTCAGGAAGAAATTGGCTAGTGTTCATATGCCACATTCTAACGTCGTGAAGGCATAAAATTTATGAAACTTGTTACAAGCATAAGCGTTCAAACTCTGCTATTAGCGTTTGAATACTGAGCGAATTTGGCTTTAGCGTTCAAATGCCAATACTAGCATTTGAACGTTAAGAAGGATTCTGGGCAGAAAGCTGAATTTTAAGGTTTTGAGAATATTCTAACACTAACTTACTCACTTTGACCATTGAACTTTTAGTTACTCACATTAATTAACTCACACGTCATAATTTACATAATTAAGGAAAATTAACGGGTTCGGGGTGTTACACATTCCGCACATGATATGGGCATTATGAGTTCTTAGTGATACCATTTGGATTAATTAATGCCCCCGCAGTTTTCATGGAACTAATGAATCGCATATTCAAAATCTCACCTTAATAATTTCATTGTAGTCTTTATCAACGACATCCTCATTTATTCCAAGAATCATGTGGACCATGAGCAATATCTATGTGTAGCTTTGCAAATGTTAAGAGAGGAGAAACTTTTTGCAAAGTTCAAGAAATATGAGTTTTGTCTTACGAGCATTGCCTTTTGGGGGTATAAATTTCAAATGACGGAATTTCTATTGACCCACAAAAAATTGAAGCGATCCTTGAAGAACTCGTTCAAGTAGTTCAAAGCAACATCTCTAATGCACCAGAATAACCGGTAATACCAGTGCCAAGAGCAAAAGTAGTGAACTGTACCACCATTAAACAGTTTCAATAGTTGAAGTCCCTAACTTTTCAAGGAATCCCCGATCCCATAGCTGCATAATCTTGGCTCTTGGGAATCAAAAGGGTGTTTGAAGTCCTATTTTGCACTGATGAATAGAAGGTGACTTTTACCACATTTACTTTTGAGAGCGCCGCACTAGTTTGGTGGCAATTGAAAAAGTCATTGGAGTCATTATGGTTGTGGCCTAGACTCTTAGAAATGTTCAACGAATAGTATTTTTTCG
>BRYE01000014.1:13027074-13037074 GCA_030159115.1 Actinidia arguta var. hypoleuca | reverse complement strand
ATTCTCTTCTTCTCTCTCTCTCTCTTGTACGTGTGTGTGTGGAGTGTGTGATGTATGAGTGTGTATATCTAAGGCACACATGGGAAATAATTCCTTGTGCCCTCTCCCATCTCTACTTCCTTTTTTTTATTCTTTTCTTTCTTTCTTTCTTTTTTATACTTATTATTACCATTCAAACGCCAATATTAGCATTCAAACACTAAGAAAAAAATTGGCCCAAGCGTTTGAACTTCACGTTCAAACATTCTGAAGATGTGAAGCTGGGTGATCTTTATTACAGGTTGTAGTGTTCGAACACCCCTTCTAGCATTCGAACGTCAAGAAGGAATTGGCTAGCATTTGAACACCATGTTCAAATGTCCTTAGGGCATAAAATTGATGAAACTCATTACAAGCATTAGCGTTCAAACTCTGTTATTAGCGTTCGAATACTGAGAGAATTTGGCTTTAGCTTTCGAACACCGATACTAGCATTCAAATGCTAAGAAGATTTTTGGGCAGAAAGCTAAATTTTAAAGTTTTGAGAATATTCTAACTCTAATTTACTCATTTTGACACTTGAACTTCTAGTCACTCACATTAATTAACTTACACATCATAATTTACATAATTAAAGAAAATTAACGAGTTCGGGGTATTACATGCGGAGCGTTCGAATGGAAAGAGAAGGGAAAATAGACATTTGGCCTTAACATTCAAACGCCTTTGTGGAGCATTCGAACGGTGACTATTCAATATCCTAGCGTTCGAACGCCAGCCCAAATCTTCAACTCTTTGGTCTTTTTACCTTAAGACACTTTATTTTTGTCAGAAGCATGTTGGACTCCTCGACATAACCATTTGGAGACTTAGGTCAATTTTCATGAGATTTTGACCAAGAACAAATGTACCCTAGGTTGAGTCGGGAGTTCCGTATTAGTTTCCATATTCTAATTTAGTGTTAATTAAGCATAGTATTGACAAATTCACACCTTATATCCTTTTTCATGTAAGAACACGTTGCTTAACACCTAGTCAAGGGAATCGAGGTGAGTAACATGATGCCATGAACAAAACCTATATACTTCCGAAATGCTTCCAATACGAACAGTTGCATGAAATATTTTTCTATTTTTTCAATACATAAATGAATATATGTATATCTATATTCGTATTTTTCCAGCGAAAAAATGGAAAAATATTTTATGCAACTGGTCGTATTGGAAGCATTTCAGAAGTATATAGGTTTTGTTCATGGCATCATGTTACATACCTCGTGTAACGCCCCGCAACCCGGTCTATGCAGATCGACGGTACGTCACCGGCCGACGGCTTGCCGCCAAGGCCTATTTATCTTTAACCTGTGCATACTCATTCAAATTGGTATAATTTTTTTTTTTCGGAAGCGTCATAATACTGAAAATAATAAAGTAGAGTGTGCACACTGTATACAGAGCTGTACTTAAGTTTTAAACTTTCTACATACATCACATGGCCAAATTAAGTATGCATGATATGGCTGTACATCACTACATAATATAGGGTCTAGCTCTTACAAAACAACATAAGGCCATTGGCCACAAAATTAAAGTCTACTTGCCATCTTCTTCTTACTGCTCCTCGGACTGGTCTCCTGAAAATGTTTTAAAAAACATAAGCTGAAAGCTTAGTGAATAACAACAGTTGCATGAACATAAAATACCATGGATTATTTCATAACATACTTATATCATTTAACTTAAACATGTGAGCATACATATCTTTTCTGAAAACATAAACTTTCATATTTAGAAAGGCGTGTAATATTGCATACTTTGAAAGGCATGGCATTCATATTTAGAACATAATCATTGATGCATTCAAAGCATGGAAAAATGGTTACATATAACATAATACGTATTGAAAACACTTTTGAAGATACATAGGTTTTGTCCATGGCATCTTGTTACTCACCTTGATTTCCTTGGCTAAGTGCTACACTTGGCGTTCCTACACATATAGGACATACGATACAAAATGTCAATACTATGATCGAGAAGGTTTAAAACTAATATAACAACTGTTGACTTGACTAAAGGTATCCCCGCTCAAGGATAACCTACGCCCTAGGACGACACTCCTAGGAATAGGTTCAAGGATCCTAGGTTGACTATTAATGGCCAAAGACAACACTTGGCTATAGTTCCTTCATCGCATCCTATTTACCTCACGACAATAAATATATATCATAGGTCAATATCATTTGAAAATAAACTTAATGACCTTTAATTGGGTAGGTCATGAGTTTGAAACGCATCCCAAATGAAGAAGTTATGCCTAATGGAATAAGGACTAAATTTCTAGAAAAACTGTGTTGTTGGTAAAATCTTAGGTAGATTTTAAACTTCAATATCTCATAATATGTATGGAATTAAATTATAAAATTTATGTGTTTAGAAAGGTCTACGAGTCTATTTTCCAATGCTTCAAACGGTGTCTCAATCCGAATTTTCTAGAGAAAGTTATGCCCGTTTTACAAAACAGTGTCTGGGCTGAAAATGGCCTGGCATTCGAACGTGGCGTTCGAACGCCAGGCAATTTCTCAGGACGTTCGAACGCCAGGGCAAAAATTAAAATCCTAACTCTGGACGTTCGAACGCCAGTCGCACGTAGCAGCAGAATTGGCACGAAACTTGTCAAAAACCTATCCAATCTTAATCCAAACTTCACCAAAGTTTTTATGGCTCAACTACACACTCAAGAGACAACAATAATTCAAACTCAAACCTCAAACCTAACCCTAGCATGGTAGATCTAAGGTCAAAGTTTCAAAAACCCTAACATTTAGTAATTTGGGATTTTTGTTTTTAACATTCAATTTCTTTAAATTGAGCTTCAATATACTTCAATTGGGACTTAAGGTAGTCCTCTAAACTCAACATTGGGTTTACTAAGGTATCTAAGGTATAACCCAATTTCTTCAACTTATACATATACATAAAAATAGATTTTTCTTGCCTTCTCAAGCTTGGTAGAGCTTCCAATGGCTTCCTTAGGCTTGGATTTTGGACTCTCTCTCCAAGCTTTTTCTTCTCTTCCTTCCTTCTTCTTCCTTTCTTTCTTCTCTCTCTCTCTCTCTCTATACGAATTTGTGTGTGTGTGTGTGTGTGTTTGGCTTGGTATTTTGAAAGAAACACATGGGATTCAATCTCATGTGCCCACCTCCATCCTTTTCTTGTTACAACCTTCCTCCTAATTGGTCATTTCATCTATTTTGGTCACTTTTGACCACTTTGACTATAAAATACTTACAATTAGGTCCTAATAGGATTAAATCTTTACATTAAGACATGAATAAAGGAAATTTATGGGTTTGGGATATTACATTCTCCTCTCCTTTATAAATGTTTGTCCTCAAACTTGGTTAGCATCGTATTTATGTTATTCTCGTTGTTGTGGTTCCCTTCCGCCTCCGTTGCGCTACTCTGATAAAAATTCTTTGCATACTCGATTGTCTAACTGGTGATCGTTAGTGTGCTTGATTGTGGGGTTAACCCTTTGGTTGCGACTGCCTCTACTGCCCTCTCAGTTGGGCAGCCTATAGCATGGTAACCCGATTAGTACTGTCCAAGAAAATCAGCCTTCCCGAAATATCTGGACAAGGACAATATCAAAATTGTATATGATGAGTAAACAAAATAGCATTACTGTAAATTAGAAAAGCTACACAACTCGACTTATTGTAATGTTCACTCAAATAGAAATGGATATCGTTCTCGGATTTCATCTTCTCGTTCCCAAGTTGATTCTTCCCACGTATGGTTCTGCCATAACACTCGTACTAAGGGAATGACCTTGTTCCTAAGAACTTGGTCACGACGATCAACAATCTCAATTGGTCTTTCAGCATAGCTCAAGTCTTCGCTCACTTCTAGAGGATAGTGGTCTATCACATGCGTGGGGTCATGAACATACTTCCGTAACATTGAGACGTGAAAGACGTCATGAACTTGTGGAAGCTCCGGTGGAAGAGCAATACGATAAGCGACTGGTCCAATTCGTTGTAGAACTTCAAATGGTCCGATGTATCTTGGCTTCAACTTTCCCCTTTTTTCCAAAATGATGAACACCTTTGGAAGGAGACACTTTAAAAAATACATGATCCCCCTCCTCGAACTCTAACTCTCGTCTTCGTATGTCCGCGTAACTCTTTTGTCGACTCTTGGAGGTTTGCAATCTCTGCTGAATCACTTTGATCTTGTCAGTGGTCAGTTGAACGATTTCGGGTCCTAGAATTTGTCGTTCTGCCACATCGGTCCAACAGACTGGCGACTTACATTTTCTGCCATATAACACTTCATAAGGAGCCATTCCGATGCTTGCGTGAAAACTATTGTTGTAACCAAACTCCACGAGTGGCAAATGAGTTTCCCAATTTCCTTGAAAATCGAGAACACATAAGCGTAGCATATCCTCTAAGGTCTGGATAGTTCTCTCGGATTGTCCATCTGTCTGCGGGTGAAAAGCGGTGCTAAAGTTCAGCTCAGTGCCGAATGCTCGTTGCAAACTTTTCCAAAACTTTGACACGAACCTCGGATCTCGATCCGACACTATAGAAACAGGCATACCGTGAAGTCGAATGATTTCTGCGATGTAGAGATTCGCATACTTTGACAATGAATACGTGGTCTTTACTGGTAGGAAATGTGCTGACTTGGTGAGGCGGTCTACAATGACCCAAATAACATTACAGCCCCTTGGCGAGTTCGGTAGTCCGACGACAAAATCCATCGTAATGTGCTCCCATTTTCATTCTGATATCGGTAGCGATTGTAGCGGTCCCGCTGGCTTTCGGTGTCCTGCTTTGACTTGGTGACATGGTAGGCATTGTGACACAAACTCATCTATTTCTTTCTTCATTCCCAGCCACCAAAACGTTTCTTTCAAATCTTTGTACATCTTCGTTCCTCCTGGATGCATCGTGAACTTGGTACTGTGAGCTTCTTCTAAAACTTGTCTTTTGATCTCTAGTATGTCTGGAACGCATAAGCGACCTTGAAACTTAAGTGCTCCATCTTGTAAGGTAAAGTCTGGCTTCGGGTTTTCAACCATCTCCTCATAAACTTTCCATAAGTAAGGGTCTTCTGGTTGTCGTAGTTTCACAACTTCCATCAACGTCGATTGAGCAATCATAGCGATAAATATTGCGTTGGCATCCGGTGCAACAATTTCAATTTCTGCTCTCTCCAACTCAACGAATAATGGTGCTTGTGAGGTAACCAAATATGCTAGGTTGACGGTTGATTTTCGGCTCAATACGTCTGCTACGACGTTAGCTTTACCCGGATGATACTGAATAATAATATCATAGTCCTTAATCAATTCAAGCCATCTGCGTTGTCTCATGTTCAGCTCTTTTTGGGTAAATAGGTACTTCAAACTCTTATGGTCGGTGAAAATTTCACATGTCACTCCGTACAGGTAATGGCGCCAAATCTTCAAAGTGTAACGCCCCGCAACCCGGTCTATGCCGATCGACGGTACGTCACCGGCCGGCGGCTTGCCGCCAAGGCCTACTTATCTTAAACTTGTGCATACTCATTCAAATTGGTATAATTTTTCTTTTTCTTTTGCAGAAGCGTCATAATACTAAAAATAATAAAGTAGAGTGTGCACACTGTATACAGAGCTATGCCTAAGCTTTAAACTTTCTACATACATCATTACATAATATAGGGTCTAGCCCTTACAAAACAATATAAGGCCATTGGCCACAAAACTAAAGTCTACTTGCTATCTTCTTCTTACTGCTCCTCGGACTGGTCTCATGAAAAGGTTTTCGAAAACGTAAGCTAAAAGCTTAGTGAATAACAACAGATGCATGAACCTAAAATACCATGGATTATTTCATAACACACTTATATCATTTAACTTAAACATGTGAGCATACATATCTTTTCTGAAAACATAACTTTCTTAAACTTAAAGCTCACAGAATCTTGGCATACTTGCTTTTGTACTCGTACATATCATATACTGAAACTATGACAACTCGGCTGAACTGGATGACCATATAGGTCGGGTGACTCTTTTGGCCAAAGATATCTCACTTTGTAGATGGAACTTATTTTATGTCCCCCATCTACCTTAGGACCTTAGACTAGATTAAAGTCCCACCACGGGGGACCCCGAGTGTCACTATACTTGCTTATCTTGAACATACTTAGTTTTCTCTTGTAAATCATGCATCCATGGATTTCAATACATAGCATAGTAACATTGCATACTTTAAAAGGCATGGCATTCATATTTAGAACATAATCATTGATGCATTGAAAGCATGGAAAAATAGTTACATATAACATAATACGTATTGAAAACACTTTTGAAGATACATAGGTTTTGTCCATGGCATCGTGTTACTCACCTTGGTTTCCTTGGCTAAGTGCTACACTTGGCGTTCCTACACATATAGGACATACGATACAAAATGTCAATACTATGATCGAGAAGGTTTAAAACTAATATAACAATTCTCGACTTGACTAAAGGTATCCCCGCTCAAGGATAACCTATGCTCTAGGATGACACTCCTAGGAATAGGTTCAAGGATCTTAGGTTGACTATTAATGGCCAAAGACAATACTTGGCTATAGTTCCTTCATCGCATCCCATTTACCTCATGATAATAAATATACATCCTAGGTCAATATCATTTGAAAATAGACTTAATGACCTTCAATTTGGTAGGTCATGAGTTTGAAACGCATCTCAAATGAATAAGTTATGCTCAATTGAATAAGGACTAATTTCTAAAGAAAATTGTGTTGTTGGTAAAATCTTAGGTCGACTTTAAACTTCAATATTTCATAATATATATGGAATTAAACGGTGTCTCAATCCGAATTTTTTAGAGAAAGTTATGCCCGTTTTACAAAACAGTGTCTGGGCTGAAAATAGTCTGGCGTTCGAACGTGGCGTTCCAACGCCTGGGCAAAAATGAAAATCCTAACTCTGGACGTTCCAACGTGGCGTTCCAATGCCTGTCGCGCGCAGCAGCAGAATTGGCACGAAACTTGTCAAAAACCTATCCAATCTTAATCCAAACTTCACCAAAGTTTTTATGGCTCAACTACACACTCAAGAGACAACAATAACTCAAACTCAAGCCTCAAAACTAACTCTAGCATGGTAGATCCAAGGTTAAAGTTTCAAAAACCCTAACATTTAGAAATTTGGGATTTTTGTTTTTAGCATTCAATTTCTTTGAATTGAGCTTCAATATACTTAAATTGGGACTTAAGGGAGTCTTCTAAACTCAACATTGGGCTTTATTAAAAGCATCTAAGGCATAACTTAATTTCTTCAACTTATACATTAAGACATGAATAAAGAAATTTATGAGTTCGGGGTATTACACAAAGCGAATACTACTGCAGCTAGCTCTAGGTCATGAGTTGGGTAATTCTTCTCATGTGGTCTCAACTGTCTCGAGACATAGGCAATCACCTTCCCATGTTGCATCAAAACACACCCTAACTCTCGATGTGAAGCATCGCTGTAGATCGTAAAATTGTCGGTTCCAGAAGGTAAGGTCAAAATTGGTGCAAATACTAATCGTTTCTTCAATACTTGAAAACTTTTCTCTCGTTTCTCATTCCATTCAAATGGAACATTCTTTCGGGTAAGTTGCGTTAGAGGAATTGCAATCCTAGAAAAATCTTTTACAAATCTCCGATAGTATCCAGCTAAACCCATGAAACTTCGAACTTCAGTCACATTCGTTGGTCTCGGCCAATTTACAATGGCTTCGACCTTGTGAGGATCAACGGACACTCCATCCACACTGATGATGTGCCCAAGAAACGTTACGCTTGATAGCCAAAACTCACACTTTTTCAATTTGGCGTACAGTCTCTTATTCCGTAAGGTTTGCAAAACCATCCTCAAGTGTTGTTCATGTTCTGCAAAACTCTTAGAATACACCAAGATATCGTCAATGAATACTATAACAAATTCATCAAGGAAGGGCTTAAATACCCGGTTCATTTGTAATATCCCGAACCCATAAATTTCCTTTATTCATGTCTTAATGTAGAAATTTAATTCTATTAGGACCTAATTGTAAGTATTTTATGGTCAAAGTGGTCAAAAGTGACCAAAAAAGATGAAATGACCAATTAAGAGGAAGGTTGTAACAAGAAAAGGATGGAGGTGGGCACATGGGATTGAATCCCATGTGTTACTTTCAAGCACCAAGCCAAACACACACACACACAAAATTCGGAGAGAGAGAGAGAGAGAGAGAGAGAGAGAGGAAAGAAAGGAAGAAGAAGGAAGGAAGAGAAGGAGAAACTTGGAGAGAAAGTCCAAATTTCAAGCCTAAGGAAGCCATTGAAAGATCTACCAAGCTTGAGGAGGTGAGAAAAATCTATTTTTATGTATATGTATAAGTTGAAGAAATTGGGTTATGCCTTAGATGCCTTTAGTAACCCCAAAGTTGAGTTTAGAGGACTCCCTTAAGTCCCAATTGAAGTATATTGAATCTCAATTCAAAGAAATTGAATGCTAACACAAGAATCCCAAATTATTAAATGTTAGGGTTCTTGAGACTTTGACCTTAGATCTACCATGTTAGGGTTAGTTTTAAGGTTTGAGTTTGAGTTATTGTTGTCTCTTGAGTGTGTAGTTGAGCCATAAAAACTTTGGTGAAGTTTGGATTAAGATTGGATAGGTTTTTGACAAGTTTCTTGCCAATTCTGCTGCTGCGCGCGATTGGCGTTGGAATGCCACGTTGGAACGCTTGACGTTGGAACGCCACGTTGGAACGTCCAGAGTTAGGATTTTCATTTTTGCCCAAGCGTTGGAACGCCACATTAGAACGCCTGACGTTCGAACGCCACGTTCGAACGCCAGACCATTTTCAGCCCAGACACTGTTTTGTAAAATGGGCATAACTTTCTCTAGAAAATTCGGATTGAGACACCGTTTGAAGCGTTGGAAAATCAACTCGTATAAATTTCCAAAAAAATAAAGTTTACAATTTAATTCCATATATATTATGAGATATTGAAGTTTAAAGTCGACCTAAGATTTTACCAGCAACACAGTTTTTTTAGAAATTTAGTCCTTATTCTATTGAGCATAACTTCTTCATTTGGGATGTGTTTCAAACTCATGACCTACCAAATTGAAGGTCATTAAGTCTATTTTTAAATGATATTGACCTAGGATGTATATTTATTATCGTGAGGTAAATAGGATGCGATGAAGGAACTATAGCCAAGTATTGTCTTTGGCCATTAATAGTCAACCTAGGATCCTTGAACCTATTCCTAGGAGTGTCGCCCTAGGGCGTAGGTTATCCTTGAGCGGGGATACCTTTAGTCAAGTCAAGAATTGTTATATTAGTTTTAAACCTTCTCGATCATAGTATTGACATTTTGTATCGTATGTCATATATGTGTAGGAACGCCAAGTGTAGCACTTAGCCAAGGAAACCAAGGTGAGTAACAAGATGCCATGGACAAAACCTATGTATCTTCAAAAGTGTTTTCAATACGTATTATGTTATATGTAACCATTTTTCCATACTTTCAATGCATCAATGATTATGTTCTAAATATGAATGCCATGCCTTTCAAAGTATGCAATGTTACTATGCTTTGTATTGAAATCCATGGATGCATGATTTACGAGAAAAATTAAGTATGTTCAAGATAAGCAAGTATAGTGACACTCGGGGTCCCCCGTAGTGGGACTTTAATCTAGCCTAAGGTCCTAAGGTAGATGGAGGACATAAAATAAGTTCCATCTACAAAGTGAGATATCTCTGGCCAAAAGAGCCACCCGACCTATATGGTCATCTAGTTCAGCCGAGTTGTTATAGTTTCAGTATATGATATGTACGAGTACAAAAGCAAGTATGCCAAGATTCTGTGAGCTTCAAGTTTATGAAAGTTTATGTTTTAAGAAAAGATATGTATGCTCACATATTTAAGTTAAATGATATAAGTATGTTATGAAATAATCCATGGTATTT
>BRYE01000014.1:13019574-13022074 GCA_030159115.1 Actinidia arguta var. hypoleuca | reverse complement strand
AAAATGGTTACATATAACATAATACTTATTGAAAACACTTTTAAAGATACATAGGTTTTGTCCATGGCATCTTGTTACTCACCTTGGTTTCCTTGGCTAAGTGCTACACTTGGCGTTCCTACACATATAGGACATACGATACAAAATGTCAATACTATGATCGAGAAGGTTTAAAACTAATATAACAATTCTCGACTTGACTAAAGGTATCCCCGCTCAAGGATAACCTATGCTCTAGGATGACACTCCTAGGAATAGGTTCAAGGATCTTAGGTTGACTATTAATGGCCAAAGACAATACTTGGCTATAGTTCCTTCATCGCATCCCATTTACCTCATGATAATAAATATACATCCTAGGTCAATATCATTTGAAAATAGACTTAATGACCTTCAATTTGGTAGGTCATGAGTTTGAAACGCATCCCAAATGAAGAAGTTATGCCCAATGGAATAAGGACTAAATTTCTAGAAAAACTGTGTTACTGGTAAAATCTTAGGTTGACTTTAAACTTCAATATCTCATAATATATATAGAATTAAATTTTAAACTTCATGTGGTTAGAAATCTCTACGAGTCTATTTTCTAACGTTTCAAACGATGTCTCAATCCGAATTTTCTAGAGAAAGTTATGCCCGTTTTACAAAACAGTGTCTGGGCTAAAAATGGTCTGACGTTCGAACGCCAGGCAATTTCTCGGGACGTTCGACTGTGGCGTTCGAACGCCAGGGTAAAAATTAAAATCCTAACTCTGGACGTTCGAACGTGGCGTTCGAATGCCAGTCGCGCGCAGCAGCAGAATTGGCACTAAACTTGTCAAAAACCTATCCAATCTTAATCCAAACTTCACCAAAGTTTTTATGGCTCAACTACACACTCAAGAGACAACAAGAACTCAAACTCAAACCTCAAACCTAACCCTAGCATGGTAGATCTAAGGTCAAAGTTTCAAAAACCCTAACATTTAGTAATTTGGGATTTTTGTTTCTAGCATTCAATTTCTTTGAATTGAGCTTCAATATACTTCAATTGGGACTTAAGGGAGTCCTCTAAACTCAACATTGGGTTTACTAAGGTATCTACGGTATAACCCAATTTCTTCAACTTATACATATACATAAAAATATATTTTTCTCACCTTCTCAAGCTTGGTAGAGCTTCCAATGGCTTCCTTAGGCTTGGATTTTGGACTCTCTCTCCAAGCTTCTCCTTCTCTTCCTTCCTTCTTCTTCCTTTCTTTCTTCTCTCTCTCTCTCTCTCTCTATATATATATATATATATATATATGAATTTGTGTGTGTGTGTGTGTTTGGCTTGGTATTTTGAAAGAAACACATGGGATTCAATCCCATGTGCCCACCTCCATCCTTTTCTTGTTACAACCTTCCTCCTAATTGGTCATTTCATCTATTTTGGTCACTTTTGACCACTTTGACCATAAAATACTTACAATTAGGTCCTAATAAGATTAAATCTTTACATTAAGACATGAATAAAGGAAATTTATGAGTTCGGGGTATTACACCTCGATTCCCTTGACTAGGTGTTAAGCAACATGTTCCTACATGAAAAGGATATAAGGTACGAATTTGTCAATACTATGCTCAATTAACACTAATTGAGTCATACAATATGATATATGACGTGCTAAATATAATGTAGTTATTGTCATGATAAATGTCTAAACGCTTGATATGTCTGTAGTAAGTTATGCCACCTAGAAGAGGAAGTCATAAAGGAGCAATAGAGCCTGGAGGCCGAGGCCGAGGCCGTAGAGGGGCGACAAAGCCCGAAGGCCGAATTGACCATATAGAAAAGATTCTAGAAAAACTGGTTCAAGTGGTTCAAGATACTCAAAGTAACACTACTAATGCACCAGAACCACCGGTAGTACCAGGGCAAACAGCAATACCAGTGCCAAGAGCAGAGGAAGTGAACCATACCACAATTAAGCAGTTTCAACCGTTGAAACTCCTGACTTTTCAAGGAATCCCCGATCCCATGGCCGTGGAATCTTGGCTCTTGGGAATTGAGAGGGTGTTCAAAGTCCCAACTTGCATCGATGAATAAAAGGTGATCTTCGTCAACTTTACATTTGAGAGAGCTACACTAGTTTTGGGGCAATTGAAGAATCTGTTTGAACCATTATGGTTGTGGCCTAGGTTTTTAGAAGTGTTCAACGAGAAGTATTTTTATGAGACTTTCAGAGATCAGAAAATTTCAAAATTTCTTAATTTGATGCAAGGGAAGATGACCGTGGTAGATTATAATGTCAAGTTCATGGAATTATCTCGTTATGCCACACACATTGTGTCAACAGAGTCTCGCAAGGCGAGAAAGTTTGAAGTAGGACTACGATGGAACATTCATAACAAAGTAGATATACTATGATTGACGACTCATCAAGAAGTCCTTCAACGAGCTATAATTGTTGAGAGAGCATTGAATGAGATATCTCAGTATCGGGAGAGTAATAAAAAGAGGTCAGGAGAAAATTCA
>BRYE01000014.1:13009574-13014574 GCA_030159115.1 Actinidia arguta var. hypoleuca | reverse complement strand
ATGAATAAAATTATGTATTTTCAAAATAATTTTAATATGTATATTGTATATGCAATGATTTTTCATGTTTCAATGCATAAAAAGATTGTGTTCGTGATACAATTCCATGCCTTCAAATGATATGATATGTTACTATGATATGAATAAAAATCCATGGATGTTTGGTTTACACAGAAAATAAAGTATGTTCAAAGTACTAATGCATGTAACACTCTGGGTCCCCCGTGGTGGGACCTTAGTCTAACCTAATGGTCCTAGAAAGTAGATGGGAGGACGTGAAATAAACCATCTACAATTGAGATATCTCAGGCCTAAAGAGTCACCCCGTCCTATATGGTCATCATGTTATGTTACGTTAAACCGAGTTGTTACTTTTTTATGATATGTTATGTATGTTATGTCATGCCTATGTGCGCTTCAAGTTTATAAAAATGTATATTTCAAGGAAAAGTTATATTATGCGCACATACTTTATGAAATGATATATGTATGATATGAAAATGATCCATGGTATTTTATGTTCATGCATCTGTTGTTATTCACTAAGGTTTATCTTACATTTTCAAAAACCTTTTAAGGAAACCAAATCGAAAAGCCATAGAAGGAAGTTAACAGGCAGGATTGTAGTTTTGTGGCCAATGGCCTTATGATGTATTGTATGGGCTAGACCCAATTTTATATTTTAAGGTTATGTATAACTAAAGTCTAGTTATGAAATATATGTAAAGTTTAATTACTTAGGCACAACTCTGTATACATTGTGCGCACATCACTTTATCAATTTTCAGTACTATGACATTTTCGGGAAAAGAAAGCGAAAAATTTATATCATTTTAAATGAATATGCATAGGATAATGATACGTAGGTCTTGGTGGGCCAACCACCGGCCATCACGCGCCCACAATCTGCATAGGGTAGGTTGCGGGGCGTGACATGTGGTATATTTGTATGTATAAACTAATGATATAAATTAAGACACATATAAGACACATGGGAAATAATCCCATGTGCCCTCCTCCACATTTAAGCTCTTGCTCCTCTTTTCTTTTTCTTTTTCTTTTTTCATTTATACTATTGCCGTTCGAAAGCCAATATTATCGTTTGAACGCTAAGAAAGAATTCGGCCCTAACGTTCGAACACTGCGTTCGAACGGCAATAGTATACAGGATGTAGCGTTCGAACACTTACTCTTGTTATGAATTTTATGCTCTTAGCGTTCGAACACTCCTGTTATGAAACTGGGTGGACTCTGTTACAGGCTGTAGCGTTCGAACGCCCTCTTTAGCATTCGAATGCCAAGAAGAAAACTTGGTTTTAATGTTTGAACTCCGCGTTTGATAATCTTGAGAGCATAAAATTCATAACAGGAGTAAGCGTTCGAACGCTTTTTATAGCGTTCGAACGTTAAGAAGGATTGGGACTTTAGTGTTCGAACGCCCGTACCAGCATTTGAACGCCAAAAGAAAACTTTGCAGAAACTTAAGTCTAAGATTTTTGAAAAGTTATTACTATAATTTGATCACCTTGATATCTAACATCATAATTACTTACGTTAACTAACGTACGATTATAATTTACATAATTGACGAAATGGAATGGGTTCGAGGTGTTACATTCTTCCCCCCTAAAATAAAGTTTGTCTTCAAACTTGGCATAATCATCATTCAAATAAAAAAAGATAATGTTCTCGCATTTCATTTCTCATTCCCACTAGCGGAATGACTTTGATCCTAAGAACTTGGTCTCAACAATCCAAAATCTCAATTTTGTTTATCGATGTGGCTCAAATTTTCACTCACGTCCAAGGGATGGTGACTAATCTCATGCATAGGGTCGCGGACATATTTCTATATCATTGAAACATGAAAAACGTCATTAATATATGATAACTCTGGTGGGAGAGCAATGCGGTAGGCAACGACTCCAATTTGTTAAAGGACTTCAAATGGTCCGATGTATCTCAGTTTTAACTTTCTCTTTCTTCCAAAACGATTTATCCCCTTGGAAGAAGATACCTTCAAGAACACATGGTCCCCTTCCTTAAACTCTAAGTCTTGTCTCCGAACATCTGCATAATTCTTTTGGCGACTTTGAGCGATTTAAAGTCTTTGTTGAATCACTTTGATCTTGTCGGTAGTCAGTTGGACAATCTCAAGCCCAAAAAGCTATCATTCTCTAACTTTGGTCTAATAGATGGGCGATCTATATTTCTTTCTGTAGAGCTCTTCATCCGATGCCATCCCAATGCTTGCATGAAAGTTATTGTTATAAGCAAACTCTACTAGTGGCAAGTGTGCTTTCTAATTTCCTTAAAAACATAGTCATAACATGTCTTCTAGAGTTTGGATGGTCCTTTCTGATTGTCCATTCTTCTGTAGATGGAAAGAGGTGCTAAAGTTCAATTCAGTGCCTAATGCCCGTGGCAAATTCTTCTAAAATTTCAACACAAATCCCACATCCCAATCCGACACTATCGACACTAGCGTACCGTGAAGTCGTAGAATCTTTGCGATATAAAGGTTTGTGTATTTCGACAAGAAATACATAGTCTTTATGGATAAAAAGTGCGTTGACTTGGTGAGGCAATCCACAATGACCCAAATGGCAGTACATCCCCATGATGAGTTCGGTAATCCAACAACAAACTCCATAGTAATGTGCTCCCATTTCCATTCCGATATCGATAGCAATTGTAATAGTCCCATTGGCTTTTGGTGCTCTGCTTTGACTTGTTGACATTGTAGGCATTGTACCATGAATTTGGCTATCTCTTTCTTTATTCCCGGGCACCATAATGTTTCTTTCAAGTCTCAGTACATCTTCGTTCCTCCCGAATTCATCGTGAACTTAGTATTATGAGCTTCCTCCAAAACTTGTCTCTTGAAATTTAAGTGCTCCATTTCACAAGGTGAAGTAAAGCTTTGGATTAATATGCATCTCCTCATAAATCTTCCATATGTACGGGTCTTCCGATTGTCTCTATTTTACAACTTCTATCAATGTTGGTTGGACGATCATGGTAGCAAGCATCATGTTGGTGTCTGGTGCCACAACTTTAATTTATGCTCTCTTTAATTCAATAAATAAGGGTAATTATGACATAAAAGAGCATGCTAGATTGACGATTAATTTTTGGCTTAAGGCGTCGACTACAACGTTGGCTTTGCCCAGATGATACTGAATGAGAATGTCATAATCTTTAATCAATTCAAGCCATCTCCATTGTCTCATGTTCAGCTCCTTTCAAGTGAAAAGGTACTTCAAACTCTTATAGTCAATGAAGATCTCACACGTAACTCCATACAAGTAATGGCGCCAAATTTTCAAGTCAAATACCATTGTGGCTAATTCTAGATCGTGAGTCAGATAGCTCTTCTCATGCTGTCTCAACTGCCTTAAGGCATAGGCAATTACCTTCCCGTGTTGCATGTCCCCAATGTGACGCGTCACTATAAATGATAAAACTGTCAGTTCCGAAAGCTAAGGCTAAGATCGATACGGATACTAATCAGTTCTTCAACATTTGAAAATTTTTCTCTCTCTTCCCATTCCATTCAAATGGAACGTTCTTCCATGTAAGTTGTGTCAAGAGAGTTGCAATCTTGGAGAAGTCTTTCACACATCTTTTATAATACCCAGTTAAGCCCATGAAACTTCTGACTTCAGTTACATTCGTCGGTCTTGGCCAATTCACAATGGCTTTGACCTTATGAGGATCAATGGACACTCCATCTACACTAATGATGTGCCCAAGAAATGTTACATTTGATAGCCAAAATTCACATTTCTTTAGCTTGGCATACAATCTCCTATCTTGTAGTGTTTGCAGAACCATCCTCAAGTGTTCTTCATGTTCTATAAATTTCTTAAAATACACCAAGATATCATCAATAAACACGATAACAAATTCAAATGTTAAGAAGGATTTTGACTTTAGCGTTCGAATGCCCGTAATAGCATTCAAATGCTAAGAAAAAACTGGGCAGAAACTTAAGTCTAAGGTTTTTGAAAAGTTATTACTCTAATTTGATCACCTTAATATCTAACATCATAAATACTTACGTTAACTAACGTACAATTATAATTTACATAATTGATAAAATGGAATGAGTTCGGGGTGTTACGCGAAAGAATGTTCCATTTGAATAGAATGAGAAGAGAGAGAAAAGTTTTCAAATATTGAAGAACTAATTGGTATTCGCACTAATTTTGGCTCTACCTTCCGGAATCGATGGTTTTACTATTTATATTGACGTTTCATATCAAGGGTTGTGATGCATTTTGATGTAACATAGAAATGTAATTGCCAATGCCTCGAGACAGTTGAGACCGCATGGAAATAACTATCCAACTCATGACCTAGAATTAGCCGCAGTGGTATTTGCCTTCAAAATTTGGAGCCATTATTTGTATGGAGTTATATGTGAAATCTTTACCAATCACAAGAGTTTGAAGTATCTTTTTACCCAGAAGGAATTGAACATGAGATAGCAAAGATGGCTCAAATTGATTAAAGATTATGAGATTCTCATTCAATATCATCTTGGAAAAGCCAATGTCCTAGCCGATGCCTTAAGCCAAAAATCAACCATCAATCTAGCATGTCTTGTTACTTCACAACAAACTTTGTTCCTCGAATTGGAGATAGCAAAAATTAAAGTTGTTGCACCAAACACCAACATGATGCTTGCTACCATGATCGCCCAACCAGCATTAACAGAAGTTGTAAAATAATGACAACTGAAAAACCCATACTTGTGGAAGATCTATGAGGAGTTGGAGGTGAATCTGAAGCCTGACTTCACCTTGCAAAAAGGAGCTCTTGTGTTCCAAGACTATTTGTGTGTTCCAAACATACCCGAGATCAAAAGATAAGTTTTGGAGGAAGTTCACAATACGAAGTTCACGATACATCCGGGAAGAATGAACATGTATCGAGACTTAAATGAGACATTTTAGTTATCGGGAATGAAGAAAAAGATGGCCGAATTCGTGTCA
>BRYE01000014.1:12994574-12997074 GCA_030159115.1 Actinidia arguta var. hypoleuca | reverse complement strand
ATCCATGGTATTTTCATGTTCATGTATTATTGTTATTCATTAAGCTTTTAGCTTACGTTTTTCAAAATCAATTTTCAAGAAGCCATAGAAGGAAGTAATAATGTCGACTCTAGTTTTGAGGCCTAAGGGCCTATGTTGTTTTTGTAATACCCCGAACCCATAAATTTCCTTTATTCATGTCTTAATGTAAAGATTTAATCCTATTAGGACCTAATTGTAAGTATTTTATGGTCAAAGTGGTCATAAGTGACCAAAATAGAGGAAATGACCAATTAGGAGGAAGGTTGTAACAAGAAAAGGGTGGAGGTGGGCACATGGGATTGAATCCCATGTGTTTCTTTCAAAACACCAAGCCAAACACACACACAAAAAAAAATTCAGAGAGAGAGAGAGAGAGAGAAGAAGAAAGAAAGGAAGAAGAAGAAAGGAAGAGAAGGAGAAACTTGGATAGAGAGTCCCAAATCCAAGCCTAAGGAAGCCATTGAAAGCTCTACCAAGCTTGAGGAGGTGAGAAAAACCTATTTTTATGTATATGTATAAGTTGAAGAAATTAGGTTATGCCTTAGATGTTTTTAGTAAGCCCAATGTTGACTTTAGAGGACTCCCTTAAGTCCCAATTGAAACATATAGAAGCTCAATTCAAAGAAATTGAATGCTAAAAACAAAAATCCCAAATTTCTAAATGTTAAGGTTTTTGAAACTTTAACCTTAGATCTACCATGCTAGGGTTAGTTTTGAGGTTTGAGTTTGAGTTATTGTTGTCTCTTGAGTGTGTAGTTGAGCCATAAAAACTTTGGTGAAATTGGATTAAGATTGGATAAGTTTTTGACAAGTTTCATGCCAATTCTGCTGCTGCGCGCGACTGGCGTTGGAACGCCACGTTGGAACGCCACGTTGGAACGTCCAGAGTTAGGATTTTCATTTTTGCCCAGGCGTTGGAACGCCACGTTGGAACGCCTGGCGTTGGAACGCCACGTTGGAACGTTCAGAGTTAGGATTTTCATTTTTGCCCAGGCGTTGGAACGCCACGTTGGAACGCCACGTTGGAACGTCCAGAGTTAGGATTTTCATTTTTGCCTAGGCGTTAGAATGCCACGTTGGAACGCCTGACGTTCGAACGCCACGTTCGAACGCCAGACCATTTTCAGCCCAGACACTGTTTTGTAAAACGGGCATAACTTTCTCTAGAAAATTCGGATTGAGACACCGTTTGAAGCGTTGGAAAATAGACTCGTAGACCTTTCTAATAATATAAAGTTTACAATTTAATTCCATATATATTATGAGATATTGAAGTTTAAAGTCGACCTAAGCTTTTACCAACAACACAATTTTCTTTAGAAATTAGTCCTTATTCAATTGAGCATAACTTCTTCATTTGGGATGTGTTTCAAACTCATGACCTACCAAATTGAAGGTCATTAAGTCTATTTTCAAATGATTTTGACCTAGGATATATATTTATTGTCGTGAGGTAAATGAGATGCGATGAAGGAACTATAGACAAGTGTTGCCTTTGGCCATTAATAGTCAACCTAGGATCCTTAAACCTATTCCTAGGAGTGTCTCCCTAGGGCGTAGGTTATCCTTGAGCGGGGATACCTTTAGTCAAGTCGAGAGTTGTTATATTAGTTTTAAACCTTTTCGATCATAGTATTGACATTTTGTATCGTATGTCATATATGTGTAGGAACGCCAAGTGTAGCACTTAGCCAAGGAAACCAAGGTGAGTAACACGATGCCATGGACAAAACCTATGTATCTTCAAAAGTGTTTTCAATACGTATTATGTTATATGTAACTATTTTTCCATGCTTTCAATGCATCAATGATTATGTTCTAAATATGAATGCCATGCCTTTCAAAGTATTCAATGTTACTATGCTATGTATTGAAATCCATGGATGCATGATTTACAAGAAAAGCTAATTATGTTCAAGATAAGCAAGTATAGTGACACTCGGGGTCCCCCGTGGTGGGACTTTAATCTAGCCTAAGGTCCTAAGGTAGATGGGGGACATTAAATAAGTTCCATCTACACAGTGAGATATCTTTGGCCAAAAGAGCCACCCGACCTATATGGTCATCCAGTTCAGCCGAGTTGTCATAGTTTCAGTATATGATATGTACAAGTACAAAAGCAAGTATGCCAAGATTCTGTGAGCTTCAAGTTTATGAAAGTTTATGTTTTCAGAAAAGATATGTATGCTCACATGTTTAAGCTAAATGATATGAGTATGTTATGAAATAATCCATGGTATTTTATGTTCATGCATCTGTTGTTATTCACTAAGCTTTTAGCTTACGTTTTTTAAAACCTTTTCAGGAGACCAGTCTGAGGAGCAGTAAGAAGAAGATAGCAAGTAGACCTTAGTTTTGTGGCCAATAGCCTTATGTTGTTTTGTAAGGGCTAGACCCTATATTATGTAATGATGTATGTAGAAAGTTTAAAACTTAGGCACAGCTTTGTATACAGTGTGCACACTCTACTTTATTATTT
>BRYE01000014.1:12989574-12992074 GCA_030159115.1 Actinidia arguta var. hypoleuca | reverse complement strand
ATGGCTTGAATTGATCAAGGACTACGATGTTATAATTCAGTATCATCCGGGTAAAGCTAACGTCGTAGCAGATGCATTGAGCCGAAAATCAACCGCCAACCTAGCATGTTTGGTTACCTCACAAGCACCATTATTCGTTGAGTTGGAGAGAGCAGAAATTGAAATTGTTGCACCGGACGCCAATGCAATATTTACCGCTATGATTGCTCAACCGACGTTGATGGAAGTTGTGAAACTACGGCAACCAGAAGACCCTTACTTGTGAAAAATTTATAAGGAGATGATTGAAAACCCGAAGCCAGACTTTACCTTACAAGATGGAGCACTTAAGTTTCGAGGTCGCTTATGCGTTCCAGACATACCAGAGATCAGAAGACAAGTTTTAGAAGAAGCTCATAGTACCAAGTTCACGATGCATCCAGGATGCTAGTTAACGAGGGTAATTATGATATTAGGGATCAAAGTAATCCACACTTTATCATTTTCAGTTATTATGACGTTTTCACAATTATGAATCATTATTAATGATTATGCACAAGTGTTTAACCAGTTTAATGCATGCCCCCTTTGGTAGCTAGGCTGTCGGCTGGTCATGTGCCTTCAATCCGCATAAGCCAGGTTTTGTGGCATGACAAAAATCAACCATCAATCTAGCATGCCTTGTTAAGTCACAACAAACTTTGTTCATCGAATTGGAGAGAGCAGGAATTGAAGTATTGCATTGGACACCAACATGATGCTTGCTACCATGATCGCCCAACTGGCATTGATACAAGTTGTAAAGCAACGACAACTGGAAGACTCGTACTTGTGGAAGGTTTATGAGGAGATGGAGGTGAATCCGAAGCCTGACTTCACCTTGTGAAATGGAGCTCTTGAGTTCCAAGACCCGTTATGTGTTCCAAACATCCCCGAGATCAAGAGACAAGTTTTGGAGAAAGTTCACGATATATTCGGGAGGAACAAAGATGTATCGAGACTTAAAGGAGACGTTTTATTGGCCAGGACTGAAAAAAGAGATAGCCGAATTCGTGTCATGATGCCTACAATTCCATCAAGTCAAGGTGAAACATCAAAAGCTGACAGGACTACTACAATCTCTACCAAACAAGAATGGAAATGGGAGCCCATCACTATGGATTTCGTCGTTAGACTACCAAACCCGCCACGGGGCGATAATGTCATTTGGGTCATTTTGGATCGCCTTACTAAGTCAGTGCACTTCCTACCCATAAAAATTACGTATTTTTTATCGAAGTACACAACCTTCTACATTGCAGAAATCTTACGACTTCATAGTACACTAGTTTTGATAGTGTCGTATTGAGATCCAAGATTTGTGTCAAAGTTCTAAAAAAGTTTGCAGAAAGGCTTTAGGCACCAAGTTGAACTTTAGCACCGCTTTCCATCCACAGACGGATGGGCTGTAATACCCTGATCCCACGATTTTCCTTATTTATATAGATTATGACCAGTACGCTAGTTAACGAGGGTAATTATGATATTAGGGATCAAAGTAATCCGTTGAGAGACAGAAAACTATCAAGAACTTTAGACTTAAGTTTCTAGCCAAGAGTCCTTATTGGTGTTCGAACGATATAGAAGACGTTCAAACGCTAAAGCCAGTGACAAATACCACCCACCTTTACGGTTCCAAGGCATTCAAACGCTAACCAACTTTCTTCTTAGCATTCAAACGGTATAAGGGGCGCTTGAACGCTCAAGCCTGTAACAAATTTAACATTTCTAGTGCGTTCGAACATGGCATTTGAATGCTAGGGCCGAATTCCTTCTTAGCATTCGAACGCTAATGTTGGCATTCGAACGGTAACAATATGTATAAAAAAAAGAAAAAAAAGAGAAGAGAAGAGAGGAACAAGGAATCCAAATAAGGGAGAGTGCATGGGATTATTTTCCATGTGTATCTTGGGTTAGACACACCACACCACACCACACCTGCACGTGAAAAGAGAGAAAGAAAAGAAGAATAAGAATAAGAGAGAAGAGAAAGAAGAGTAAGGAGAAGAGAGAGAAAGAGAGAGAGAGAGAGAGAGAAAGCTTGGAGAGCTCACTCAAAGCCAAGAAAAGCCATTATTAAAGCTTGAAGAAGGTTGGGTAAAGAGGTGAAAAACTCAAAACCCTTATATGTTTAAATATGCATATATGTATAGATATGTAGTGAATGTTGGTTTTAGAGACTCTCTTGAGTCTCGTTTGGGTTGGAAAGCAAGATTAGGAGTTGAATTTGAGTAAATTGGAAATGGGGTTAAAAAACCCTAAATTATCATAGTTAGGGTTTGAGATTTTAATATTAGTTCCCTTCCATTTTAATGGTCATTTCCCTTTCATTTTGAGTTATATTCATCCTAGTAAATTATTTTTTAGATCTTTTTAAAGAGTGGGAAAGATTGCTTATGCTTAGGGAGTTTTTGGTGAGTTTTGGGACTGGATTTCTGCTATTGCGTAGGCCTAAAGTTCGAACATCCAAAGAGTTGTACTT
>BRYE01000014.1:12934574-12939574 GCA_030159115.1 Actinidia arguta var. hypoleuca | reverse complement strand
CAATTATCGGTAATGATGTTAAATCAACGATAATGACACTATATAATTCATACGAAATAAAATATTCCACACAACGCACAACTGCCGCCACAAGTTTTCTACACTTTCTATTTCAACTAGTGATGTATGAGGTAACGTCACTTCAAGTGGTTGGAATGCAATAACTAATTTTAATAGGCAAAGCACTAGTTTTTTTTTATCACACACTGAACTTTTTAAATACTTAGACACAGACTTAGTGATTTTCTAACATATACTGAAAAAGAAAATCTAAATATTTTGACATGGTGGAGAGACCATACAAGGAACTTTTTAATACTCTCCATCATAGCACGTGGTCTACTAATCCCTCCATCATCAACTGTGGCATCGAAGACAACTTTTAGTGTAGATAATCCATAAATGAATGAGAGGAGAAGCTCATTGAACCCGGAGATACTGGAGTGTCAAATTTGTATTAAAGATTGAAATATGCAAGGTACCAAATTCAACACAAGGTTACAAAAGGTAATTATGTTCTAGAACTTTTCAACAATATGGATATGTTAGATGATGAAGATACCGAAGACAATAATTAGTCAAAAAAATTTTCTTCTTCTTAACATTGCACTTTGTAAGGAAATAATGAATAATGTAAATGAATAATGATTAAGTGGGTGTCAACGTAGTTGGGACGTACATAACTATAGTGATGCAAAGCTCTAACTTTTTAATTTTTGTAGCTATTTAATTATTTTAATTTTACAATCAATGTATTTGACATTATTTGTAAATAAAATAAATTATTCTCTTTGACTTTTAGTCTTTTTCTAGTTGTTTATTCAATTTTTAATTTATTATTCAATTGAAATACATTGTTATTGTAAATTATTAAGAGATAATTTGCAATTATTATTATTTTTTAAAAAAAATAATTTTTTTATAACATTAAGAGAAAAAAATATGTGTATAAAATATAACATTACATTGATTACAAAATGTGTTGGAATATTAAAAAAAAATAAATTGGGCTAGCCGATCCAGCCTGGAATCGGACTATTACTTTAGCGCCTTGCACGGTACTGTAGCGGACTTGGCTAATGGGCCGAATTAGGCAAGGAAAATGGTTAATGAGCCAATCTATTACTATAGCGATTTGGGCTCAACCCAACCTGTGATCGCGAATTGATTCAGCCTGAACCGGCCGGTTGTTTATTTGGACCATAGAGAAGTTGTGTGCTTTTAAAAAGTTACTCTAACTCAAAAGAGTCAAAATCTCTCATCCCAAACGCGTCGTACTGTGCGTACTACAAATGATAGTTTGGTGAACTTAATGGAAGAGGACGTGAATGAGTACACAAATTGGTACATTTAATTTTCACGGTTAATTAATAAAGGTTCATGTATATTGTCTCAATATAATGTCAATTAAATATCTTTTCATACCAACCTAATGAATAATAAAATAAATATGATTTAGAAACATTATTTTTAAGAAAGCATTTTGAGAAGGATGTGGCAATAATATTTAAAAATTCACAGGTCATAGTTTGTTTGTTTTTGCTAACTCGGCATCTGGCTCAAGGATTGACTATTTAAGGAATTAATTTTGTCATTCATAATCAGAGAGCCACGTATTGAATGACTCAACTCAAGAATTAACAACACCTATGAGGTTTTGAACTTGAAACCTTAGAAATGAGTAGATCTCCAAATTCTCGCCCTAGACCACTAGGCCAATTCCTAAGGTTTAAAGTGTTGAATATTTTTATTTGAAATAAAAGAACAATGAGAAATTATATCATTTTGTATGAAAATTGTGTAAACCAAGATGTCTATTAATAATTAAAGATTAATGTGATTAAGGCTACTTGGGTATACCTGTATGTGAGTATGCATATCAATAGCGCACAAGTCAAATGTGCAACAAAACATGTGATAAAGAATTTGATATTGGATTGACTTGACCCGTGATATATTGTTGCTTAGTGTTTATGAGAGGTGAACTTAATAGTATTGACATTTTGTCATATCCATGGCCTTGGCCAGTGAAGTGAACATGCAAGCAAAAAGTCACAGCAACGAGAAACACATGTTGAAATGATCATATCCTATTGCTTTCTCCATCTCATTTCTTTCTTTTATATTCTCAATTTTAGTATGTTGACTTCATTCTACACTTAAAAAGAAAAAAAAATGTTACGTAAATTTCACTGATCTCCCACGAGCTTTCTAATAATTACAATCATATCCTTATAATTTCTAAAATAATAGAAATCATTCTTACATTTAAAACTATTATCAAAATTTCCCATAGAGCTACTTTTTTGAAAAAAAATAACAAAATTACCATTAGAGGTTTTCCAAATATTTTTTTTCAATATGCCAATTGAAATAAATTAACATTCTTTTTTTTCCAAAACTCCATTCTTTTAAAAAATATTATTATAAAAAAAAATGGTCATGTATTACTAAAAAATATTTTAGTTTTTTTACAAAAAAATATAATAAATTAAAAAAATTAATTAATTTTATAAGATAGTTGAATAAATAAGATTGTTTTGAGAAAAAAAGAGAACGTCTATTAATTTTAATTGGTGTGTTGAGAAAAAAAATATGAGAACACTAAAAATAAGACACATATTTGGAATATGAAAAATATGAAAACACTATATTTGACAAAAACCTTAAAGGAAGTTAGTGAAATTTACCCAAATGTGTGATTTGTTCACACGTGATATACAGATGTGTAGACACAGATTTGGAATGCGCGGATAGATCTAATGCTCCATTTGGATATGTAAATTTCAAATCAAAGAATTTTATATTTTTATTCAATGAAAATAACTTATTTTTAGATTTAGTAATAGATATAGGGATTCCGAGATTGAGTTTGAGAGCTTTATTATGATTTATTATGGTGAATTTAAAATAATTAATAGGAGTTATTAAAATTATTTATGAAAATACTTATAATTATACAAAATATACATTTTTAATGCCTCTAATCGACTTTTCACTCTAGTTTCACTATCCACCTATAACAAAACATCTTATATTTTATTTGAATTAAATGCTAAAATCTCTTGATTTAAAATTTACGTATTCAAATGGAGCCTAATATTGTGTTTAGAATCATTCATTTTGAAAATTCATCAATACATATATTTTTAAAAAAATAAATAAGAATATAATTTTTGAAAATAAATTGTAAATCAAATATTGTCCGATCATGTGACCACCAATGTCTGATCAACTTGATTTTTTTTATGATTAATCTACTTAACGAAACTAAAACAATGAATAATGAACAATTCCAATTACATTATTAGAAATATGGTGGCCCCAATATTGCTCTAACAGCAAGTAGGGGCGGGGATTATGTCGTATCGTGTCATGTCATGTTCAGGTCATGTTTAATCTGATTCGTGTCAAAAAAAACCTTGACCCTATCCAACATGTTTAACTAAATGTATCATATGTTCTTACCCTAATCTGACACGCTAAGAATTGTGTCACATGTGCAGCTATCACTCCAGAGGGTTGAGCTCCTCTTTCTCTTTCTCTCTCTCTCTCTATATCCTTTATTCCCTTTATCTTCCTCTCAAAAAGCCCTAACTTACTTAAGCATTAGAGTGCTTTTTCGGCCACCCCGACTAAGTAGTACTCACTATGGGTTTGTGGTTGTAGGAACAGGGGGCGGAGTTGCATCCAGATTAACTTAATTTGCAAGGAACCAATCAATCCTATTCATCAAGTTAAGGGGCCAAGATTTTTCCCTTACAACTGATGCCGTTTGGGGGAACCGATCTGACTAAGTACTTGAAAACATGGTGGAGAGAGTAGGGGCAACTGCCCTAAGGTAATTAATCTTGACTTGAACGAGTGAGCTTTATGCTTCCTCACCGGAGCAAGGTCAAAAATCCTTGTGGGAGTATCAGCATGTAATACCCCGAACCCATAAATTTTCTTTATTCATGTCTTAATATAAAAAATTTAATTCTATTAGGATCTAATTGTAAGTATTTTATGGTCAAAGTGATCAAAAGTGACCAAAATAGATGAAATGACCAATTAGGAGGAAGGTTGTAACAAAAAAAAGGATGGAGGTGGGCACATGGGATTGAATCCCATGTGTTTCTTTCAAGCACCAAACCAAACACACACACGCACAAGAAAAATTCGTATAGAGAAGAGAGAGAGAGAGAGAGAAGAAAGAAAGGAAGATAAAGGAAGTAAGGGAAGGAGAAGCTTGGAGAGAGTCCAAAATCCAAGCCTAAGGAAGTCATTGAAAGCTCTACCAAGCTTGAGGAGGTGAGAAAAATCTATTTTTATGTATATGTATAAGTTGAAGAAATTAGGTTATGCCTTAGATACCTTTAGTAAGCACAATGTTGAGTTTAGAGGACTCCCTTAAGTCCCAATTGAAGTATATTGAAGCTCAATTCAAAGAAATTGAATGCTAACACAAGAATCCCAAATTATTAAATGTTAGGATTTTTAAAACTTTGACCTTAGATCTACCATGCTAGGGTTAGTTTTGAGGTTTGATTTTGAGTTATTATTGTCTCTTGAGTGTGTAGTTGATCCATAAAAACTTTGATGAAGTTTTGGGTTAAGATTGGATAAGTTTTTGACAAGTTTTCATGCCATTTCTGCTGCTGCGTGCGGCCGACGTTCGAACGCCTCTATGGAGCGTTCAAACGTCCAGAGTTGTGATTTTCATTTTTGCCTTGGTGTTCGAACGCCACGTTCGAACGTCTGGCATTCGAACGCCACGTTCGAACGTCCAGAGAGTTAACATTTTGCCGGTTGCCTGACGTTCGAACGCCAGACCATTTTCAACCCAGACACTGTTTTGTAAAACGGGCATAACTTTCTCTAAAAAATTCAGATTGAGACACCGTTTGAAGCGTTGGAAAATAGACTCATAGACCTTTCTAACCACATAAATTTTATAATTTAATTCCATATACATTATTAGATATTGAAGTTTAAAGTCAACCTAAGATTTTACCAGC
>BRYE01000014.1:12894574-12897074 GCA_030159115.1 Actinidia arguta var. hypoleuca | reverse complement strand
TCATTTGGGACTTAAGGGAGCCCTCTAAACTCAACATTAGGCTTACTAAAGGCATCTAAGGCATAACCTAATTTATTCAACTTTATACATATACATACAAATAGATTTTTCTCACCTCCTCAAGCTTGGTAGAGCTTTCAATGACTTCCTTAGGCTTGGATTTTGGACTCTCTCCAAGCTTCTCCTTCTCTTCCTCCTTCTTCCTTTCTTTCTTCTCTCTCTCTCTCTCTTTCTCTTCTCTTCTCTATACGAATTTTTTTTTTTTGTGTGTGTGGTGTGTTTGGTTTGGTGCTTGAAAGAAACACATGGGATTCAATCCCATGTGCCCACCTCTATTCTTTTTTGTTACAACCTTCCTCCTAATTGGTCATTTCATCTATTTTGGTCATTTTTGACCACTTTGACCGTAAAATACTTATAATTAGGTCCTAATAGAATTAAATATTTACATTAAGACATAATTAAAGGAAATTTATGGGTTCGGGGTATTACAAATTGATTATGAGAAAAAAATTTCACCGGTTGACAAGCTTAAGTCTATTTGAGTTCTATTGTTCATTGCGGCACATTTTAATTATGAAATTTGACAAATAGACGTCAAAATTACATTTTTGAATGACAATATTAAGAAAGACATCTATATAATGCAACCAGATGATTTCATAACTAATGTCTAAGAGAATATGATATGGAAGTTGCAGAGGCCCATTTATGGACTTAAGCAAGCCTCCCAAAGTTGGAATAAATAATTTTCGTTATCTACTAGAAAATCTTGTTGGAAAATTATTTTGATATGAAAGACTTGGGAGAAGCCAAATACATTTAAGGGATCTTTATTTTGTGATATTTTAAGAATAAAATATTAGGTTTATCTTAAACTACATACATAGAAGAGATTCTTATCAAATTTTCAATGCATAACTCCAAGAAAGTGTTGTTAACTTTCCAGCACGAAGTTCCTCTATCTAAGGAACAGTGTCATAATACTTTTGAGGATGAGCAGCACCTAGAGGCAATTCTTTATGCCTCAGAAGTAGGAAGCCTAATGTATACTATACCTTGCACCAAACTAGAGATCTGTTTGTAGTGGGCATGGTCAGCTGATATTAGTCTAATCTAGGACCAGGGCATTGGACTTAGATGAAACATATTTCAAGTACTTAAGAAGGATAGAGATTATATGTTGACCTATCGAGGTTCAGATTTAATTTTAGTCGGTTACACAGATTCGAATTTCATGTCACACATGAATTCTAGAAAGTTAACTTTTAGATATATGTTGACTCTTAAGAGAGCAGTTGTATGTTGGAGTAGTATAAAACAACAATATGTTGTTGACTCAACTACTGAAGTAGAGTATGTAGCAGCTACTAAAGCAGTTACTGACGCAATCTGTCTTAAATAGCTTCCCTTGGATCTAGGTGTGGTTCCACAAGCTCAACTACCTATTATACTTTATTGTGATAATAATGGGGCCGTTGCCTAATCTAAGGAATCACAAGTGTGGGAAGCACATAGAACGGAAATATTACCTTATTAGAAAGATAATATGACGTGAAGACGTCATAGTTACTAAGGTTGCATCTAAAGTGTCTAGGTTTCTCTTTTCTGTCCATTCGAACACTCCGCAGAGGTGTTCGATTGCTAAGGAAAAGAGTCTAGGTTCTTTTTTTCTATTCATTTGAACGCTCTGCAGAGGCATTCGAATGCTAAGGCAAAATGGTCACCATTCAAACGCTGGATTTGGCGTTCAAATGTTAAGGCATAGGTTTTTTTACCGTTCGAATGTTGGGTTTGGCGTTCGAATGTTGGTTGTACGTAGTAGCAAAAAGGGCAATTTAAATTCATCAAATCTTTTCCAAATTCATCCCACATCTCTCACAGCTCCTAAGGCTTAAATACTAACCCAATTTAGCTATAATAACTCAAACTTAACTCTTGAAAGCACCCCTAGCATGCTAGATCTAAAATTTAAAATTTTGAAAACTCTAACATGACATAAATTGGAGTTTTGCAAATCCACCCCTAAATCACCTAAATCAAGTCCTAATACTTGATATTCAACCCAATTGAGACTCAAAGGAGTCTCTAAATCAACATTCATTACATATATATACATTACACATATAACATTCAAGGGTCCCAAGCTTCCTCAACCTCCAATAATGGTTTCTCCTAGCTTGGATTTTGGCTCTCAAGGTTCTGTCTCTCTCTTCTTCTTCTTCTTCTTCTTTTCCCTTCCTCTTTCCTTTCTTCTCCCCTCTCTCTCTCTCTTTCTCTCTCTGTGTTTGTGAAGTATGTGTGTATATAATCCAAGACACATGGGAAATAATCCCATGTGTCCTCCTCTATTTTTACCCTTTGTTCCTCTTTTTTTCTTTCTTTAAATTGCTAGCGTTCGAATGCTAGTTTTTACGATTCAACGCTAAGAAGAAAATACTTCACTTTGTTGGCATTCTAACACTACATTCAAATGCTCAGAATAGGTGAAAAGTATCAC
>BRYE01000014.1:12814574-12817074 GCA_030159115.1 Actinidia arguta var. hypoleuca | reverse complement strand
TCCGAACTCTGCACAGAGGCGTTCGAACTCTAAGGCTAAATACTTAAGCTTCCTTTCTCTGTGCGTTCGAACTCTTAGCTTAGCGTTCGAACTCTAAGGCTAAAGTGACTACCGTCCGAACGTTAAAGTATTCTAAAAGTGGCGTTTGAACGTTAAGGTCAAAAGTCTAGACCGTTCGAACCCTAGCTGCGTGGAGTCGCAGGAATAGTAACTGGTTTTTAAAAATTTGCCAAAACTTAATCTAAATCTAATCCAATCTTTTTAATACTTTGGGACTACTATAAGTGACCTACTATTGCTACAATATCTTAAAATTAAGCCTTCATTTTAGCCCTAACATGGTAGATCTAGTTTTGAAATCAAAACTAAAACCTGAACATACATATACATAGAAAAAATAGATATTTCTCACCTCTTCAAGCTTGGTAGAGCTTTCAATGACTTCCTTAGGCTTGGATTTTGGACTCTCTCCAAGCTTCTCCTTCTCTTCCTTCCTTCTTCTTCCTTTCTTTCTTCTCTCTCTCTCTCTCTCTCTCTTCTCTTTCTTCTCTCTCCGAATGTGTGTGTGTATGGGTATATTTGTTGAGACACATGGGAAATAATCCCATGTGGCTCGCCTGTTTTTAATCTGGTGTTCTCTTTTTATTTTTTATTTTATATTGCTGGCGTTCGAACGCCCTTATTAGCGTTCAAACGCTAAGAACAAAATGTGAGTCGGAGATACTGAGAGTATAAAATCTGCCACAGGCGGTAGAGTTCAAACGCTCTCTTTAACGTTCGAACTGTAAGAAGGATTCTGGGTTTAGCATTCGAACGCCTTCAGGCTCTGCGCCCCCTCTACGGCCTCCCCGTCTAGGCGGCATAGCTTCTACAAGTATAGCAAGCATTTAGACGTTTATCATAGTCATAACGCATATGGCATATAACGAAAACTTAATAAAATCTTAGGGGTCTGTCTATACGTGACTCAATCTTATTGTGTCAACCTGTTGCTCTGATACCACTCTGTGACGCCCCGCAACCCAGTCTATGCGGATCGACGGTACGTCACCGGCCAGCGGCTTACCGCCAAGGCCTACTTATCTTTAACCTGTGCATACTCATTCAAATTCGTATAATTTTTCTTTTTCGAAAGCGTCATAATCCTGAAAATAATAAAGTAGAATGTGCACACTGTATACAGAGCTGTCCTAAGTTTTAAACTTTCTACATACATCACATGGCCAAATTAAATTATGCATGACATGGCCGTACATCACTACATAATATAGGGTCTAGCCCTTACAAAACAACGTAAGGCCATTGGCCACAAAACTAAAGTCTACTTGCTATCTTCTTCTTACTGCTCCTCGGACTGGTCTCCTGAAAAGGTTTTCGAAAATGTAAGCTAAAAGCTTAGTGATTAACAACAGATGCATGAACATAAAATACCATGGATTATTTCGTAACATACTTATATCATTTAACTTAAACATGTGAGCATATATATCTTTTCTGAAAACATAAACTTTCATAAACTTGAAGCTCACAGAATCTTGGCATACTTGCTTTTGTACTCGTACATATCATATACTGAAACTATGACAACTCGGCTGAACTGGATAACCATATAGGTCGGGTGGCTCTTTTGGCCAGAGATATCTCACTTTGTAGATGGAACTTATTTTATGTCCCCCATCTACCTTAGGACCTTAGGCTAGATTAAAGTCCCACCACGGGGGACCCCGAGTGTCACTATACTTGCTTATCTTAAACATACTTAGTTTTTCTTGTAAATCATGCATCCATGGATTTCAATACATAGCATAGTAACATTGCGTACTTTGAAAAGCATGGCATTCATATTTAGAACATAATCATTGATGCATTAAAAGCATGGAAAAACGGTTACATATAACATAATACGTATTGAAAACACTTTTGAAGATACATAGGTTTTATCCAAGGCATCATGTTACTCACCTGGGTTTCCTTGGCTAGATGCTACGTCGTGTGTCCCTACATGTAAGGGATAGAAACGTCAATGGCTAGGTATAGTAACACGGTATTAATTGACGTAAAGTAATACTACTCTCCGTTTACCTTGGACACTTTTGTTCTAAATCAAAACCCTTAAACGTAGACCTAAGTCCTCTATTACGTAGTTGAAGGGCTTAACATACTATGGTTATGATTATGGAGTTTTAAAAGAAAAGGGTCCATAACTGTCTGAAATTGGTCTTGGTGTTCGAACACTGGTTTTGGTGTTCGAACGCTCACGCTAAATATTGGGTTTTCACTCTGTCCGTTCGAACGCCGCATAGAGGCATTCGAACGCTTAGGCAAAATGTCTAGTTTTTGGCTTTCTGTCCGTCCGAACTCTGCATAGAGGCGTTCGAACTCTAAGGCTAAATACTTAAGCTTCCCTTCTCTGTGCGTTCGAACTCTTAGCTTAGCGTTCAAACTCTAAGGCTAAAGTGACTACCGTCCGAACGTTAAAGGTGTTCTAAAAGTGGCGTTC
>BRYE01000014.1:12807074-12809574 GCA_030159115.1 Actinidia arguta var. hypoleuca | reverse complement strand
TGATCCACTACTTCCCTGGCTTACGGCATTCCTTTGCTGGGCTGATGAATTCCCACTTGAAGACCCTGAACTCTGTTTTTTCAAACTTTGTCCTCCACTTGTACTTCCTCCTGACCTCTTCTATTTATTTTCCCAAAATTGGGCACTCTCATTCAAAGATCCCTCAGCAATTAGCGCTCGATGAAGAACCTCTTGATGAGTTGGCAATCGCAATATAATCACTTGGTTTTTAATGTTCCATCGTAGTCCAGCTTCGAACCTTCTCGCCTTGTGAGATTCTGTCGACACTATGTGTGGGGCATAACGGCTCAATTCTATAAACTTGGTATTATATTCTATTACGGTCGAGTTCCCTTGCTTCAAATTTAAGAATTCATGAATCTTCTGGTCTCAGACCATCTCTGGAAAGTACTCCTCATTAAACACCTCTAAAAACCTTGGCCATAACCATACTAGCTCTAGCGGCCTCTTCAATTGCCACCAAACTAATGCAGCTACTTCAAAAGTAAAGGTCGCAAAGGTCACCTTTTGATCTTCGGTGCATGACAAGACTTCAAACACTCTTTCAATTCCCAAAAGCCAAGACTCCGCGGCCATGGGATCGGGGGTTCCATAAAAAGTTGGGGGGTTAAGTTGTTGAAACTACTTAATGGTGGTTCGGTGCATCCCTTCGGCTCCAGGCATTGGCCTAGCCGGTTGTTTTGGTACATTATCGTGGTTATTGTTATGAACCTCATGGACTACTTGAACAAGTCCTTCGAGGATTCTCTCTATACGATCAATTCGGCCTTCAGGCTCTGCGGCCCCTCTACGGCCTCCCCGTCTAGGCGGCATAGCTTCTACAAGTATAGCAAGCATTTAGACGTTTATCATAGTCATAACTCATATGGCATATAACGTAAACTTAATAAAATCTTAGGGGTCGGTCTATACGTGACTCAATCTTATTGTGTAACCTGTTGCTCTGATACCACTCTGTGACGCCCCGCAACCCAGTCTATGCGGATCGATGGTACGTCACCAGCCGGCGGCTTACCGCCAAGGCCTACTTATCTTTAACCTGTGCATACTTATTCAAATTGGTATAATTTTTCTTTTTCAAAAGCGTCATAATCCTGAAAATAATAAAGTAGTTTGCACACTGTATACAGAGCTGTGCCTAAGTTTTAAACTTTCTACATACATCACATGGCCAAATTAAGTTATGCATGACATGGCCGTACATCACTATATAATATAGGGTCTAGCCCTTACAAAACAACGTAAGGCCATTGGCCACAAAACTAAAGTCTACTTGCTATCTTCTTCTTACTGCTCCTCGGACTGGTCTCCTGAAAAGGTTTTCGAAAACGTAAGCTAAAAGCTTAGTGATTAACAACAGATGCATGAACATAAAATACCATGGATTATTTCGTAACATAATTATATCATTTAACTTAAACATGTGAGCATATATATCTTTTCTGAAAACATAAACTTTCATAAACTTGAAGCTCACAGAATCTTGGCATACTTGCTTTTGTACTCGTACATATCATATACTGAAACTATGACAACTCGGCTGAACTGGATAACCATATAGGTCGGGTGGCTCTTTTGGCCAGAGATATCTCACTTTGTAGATAGAACTTATTTTATGTCCCCCATCTACCTTAGGACCTTAGGCTAGATTAAAGTCCCACCACGGGGGACCCCGAGTGTCACTATACTTGCTTATCTTGAACATACATAGTTTTTCTTATAAATCATGCATCCATGGATTTCAATACATAACATAGTAACATTGCGTATTTTGAAAGGCGTGGCATTCATATTTAGAACATAATCATTGATGCATTAAAAGCATGGAAAAACGGTTACATATAACATAATACGTATTGAAAACACTTTTGAAGATACATAGGTTTTGTCCATGGCATCATGTTACTCACCTGGGTTTCCTTGGCTAGATGCTACGTCGTGTGTCCCTACATGTAAGGGATAGAAACGTCAATGGCTAGGTATAGTAACACGGTATTAATTGACGTAAAGTAATACTACTCTCCGTTTACCTTGGACACTTTTGTTCTAAATCAAAACCCTTAAACGTAGACCTAAGTCCTCTATTACGTAGTTGAAGGGCTTAACATACTATGGTTATGATTATGGAGTTTTAAAAGAAAAGGGTCCATAACTGTCTGAAATTGGTCTTGGTGTTCGAACACTGGTTTTGGTGTTCGAACGCTCACGCTAAATATTGAGTTTTCACTCTGTCCGTTCGAACGCCGCATAGAGGCATTCGAACGCTTAGGCAAAATGTCTAGTTTTTGGCTTTCTGTCCGTCCGAACTCTGCATAGAGGCGTTCGAACTCTAAGGCTAAATACTTAAGCTTCCCTTCTCTGTGCGTTCGAACTCTTAGCTTAGCGTTCAAACTCTAAGGCTAAAGTGACTACCGTCCGAACGTTAAAGGTGTTCTAAAAGTGGCGTTCGAACGTTAAGGTCAAAAGTCTAGACCGTTTG
>BRYE01000014.1:12797074-12799574 GCA_030159115.1 Actinidia arguta var. hypoleuca | reverse complement strand
TAATGCAAAGCCAAGTGTGGCATGCATAAAACTACTGAGAAAATGTCCCCAAATTCCTATTGTAAACATCTATGATGCCTTTGGGATGCATTCCCCTCACAACTTAAATAATTAGGTCATTGAGGCATTTAGTCAAACACTTGGTGGGCATACACCAAGACAGTGTTTATCATTGAAGTTTAGACCATGGTTTTCTCTCAATTTTTTGTCAAAATCAATTGGGTAAACCCACAACACTCATTGAAAGGTATATATATTCACTCAAGTATTGCAATCATACATCTAAATGGTGATTATCTAAAAATTTTGCATGGAAAAAAAATTAGGTATCACTTAGATGCAACCCCTTCGAGCTATGAAACCAAGGGTGGGTGTTTACCTTAAGATGATTAAGAATTGATGAAGAAATGCCTGGGTTAGGAGAACTCGAGGGTTCATGATTAGACTCACCCAGTTTCCCCAATTTCTTTCTCTATCGAGCAATGTTTGAGGGGGGTGTATATGGGACAACCTAGCCCGATGGAACCCTTTTTAAAAACACTTTCTAGGCTTGGCATTCAAATGATGTGCAGTGGCTTCTAAATGCCAAGGCAAAATTTAGTTTGTTCATACGTGATAAGGCTCAGTCCGTTCAAACTCCGTGTAGGGGTGTTCGAACGCTAAGGCAAAATTTCAATTCTTCAATTGTGTGAATTTTTTTAATGACCAAAAATTAAACTATCCTAAAACAAAAAAAAATTTGCGCACTATGACATATCCCCCTGACTAGAGATGAGCATTTGCTGAAATACGGAGAAAAACAAAATGACACGACGATAGGTTGGACAACACCCCCTCTCCCCAACTAGGGTCAAACTATCCCCGACTCGACTCGACCTAAATACTTATTATACAACATACATGGAAGGTACTCTTTCTCAATTCATTCAAAAGGCAGTGGATCAAGTAGATCCACACACTCAACTTCTACCTGCTCAAGCTCAAGATAAGGCTTCAATATATGCCTATTGACTTTAAAAACATTATCATTTCTAGGAATCTAGATTTTAATTGCCCCATGAGGTGAGACATATAGGATAATGAAAGGTTTGTACCATCTACTTTGAAGCTTATCCAAAAACAAGTGTAATTAAAAATTGTATAGAAGGACCTTTTGACCAACTTCAAAAGATTTATGCAAAGATATGTTGGTTATGCACAGACTTCATCTTTTATTTTGAGATCTTTGAGTTCTCATAAGTGTGATTCTATATCTCATCTAGTTTATTGAGTTGCAATTGTCATAATGGACCCGCCTTATCAAGACTCATGTAAAATTGGCAAATTGCCTAATACACCTTGTGTTCTATTTCAACCGAGAGGTGGGACGTCTTCCCATACATAAGTCTATATGAATATGACACTAGAATGATCTTATATGAAGTCCTCTATGTCCATAATACATCCACTAACCGTAAGGATCAATCCTTACGATTAGGGTTGACAATTTTCTCAAAGACTTGTTTGATCTCTCTATTTGTTAACTCAACTTGGCCTTGTGTTTTGGGGTGATAAGGTGTACCAACCTTATGAATCACCCCATACTTTCTCATTAAGAGACTTACAGGCCAATTACAGAAGTGGGAGCCACCATCACTAATGATAGCTCGAGGCATACCAAACCTAGAGAAAATAGATTCCTTCAAGAACTTGACTACAATAGCATGGGCATTTGTACAAGTCAGTATGGCTTCTACCCACTTGAACATATAGTCTATGGGCATTAAAATATAAAGATAGCCACACGAATTAGAAAATGGTCTCATAAAATCAATACCCTAACAATCAAAAAGACCTCGAGGATAATGATAGGGGTAAGTGGCATCATGTGCCTTCAAGATAGACTTCCTAACCATTGGCATCTACCACAAGACGTGCAAAAAGTATGAACATCATGAAATAGGTGGGCCAACAGAAACTGCTTTGCAAGATCTTTGCAGAAGTTTTTCGTGATGCAAAGTGCCCACCGCGTACTTATGAATGACAAAACTCTATTATGCTCTTCACCTCATTGTCAAGAACACATCGATGGACAACTTGAGTAAGGCAGTACTTAACAAGTAAGGATCTTCCCAATAAAAATACCTCACATTCCTAAAGAACTCCTTCTTATCAATGCTAGACCAATGTGAAGGTATCTTGCCAGTGGCTAAATAGTTTGTAATGTCTATATACCATGGGGGCAATGTATTTGTGTGTGCAATGATTTGGAAAAGTTACTCATCCAAAAAGTGTTCATTGATTGTAAGGGAGTCTTGAGCTTCCCTATTAGTAGGGAGCCCCGACAAGTGATTGGCTATTACATTTTTGACCCCTTTCTTGTCTTTAATTTCAATATGGAACTCTTGTAATAAGAGAATCCACCGGATAAGTTGTGCCTTTGCATCGAGTTTACTCAAGAGGTACTTAAGTGCAGAGTGATCTATATATATGATAACAAGTGATTCGACTAAGTATGACC
>BRYE01000014.1:12777074-12782074 GCA_030159115.1 Actinidia arguta var. hypoleuca | reverse complement strand
TTGGTTACCTCACAAGCACCATTATTCGTTGAGTTAGAGAGAGCAGAAATTGAAATTGTTGCACCGGACGCCAACACAATATTTATCGCTATGATTGCTCAACCGACGTTGATGGAAGTTGTGAAACTACGACAACCAGAAGACCCTTACTTGTGGAAAATTTATGAGGAGATGATTGAAAATCCGAAGCCAGACTTTACCTTACAAGATGGAGCACTTAAGTTTCAAGGTCGCTTATGCGTTCGAAACATACCAAAGATCAGAAGACAAGTTTTAGAAGAAGCTCACAGTACCAAGTTCACGATGCATCCAGGAGGAATGAATATGTACAAAGATTTGAAAGAAACGTTTTGGTGATCGGGAATGAAGAAAGAAATAGCTGAGTTTGTGTCACAATGCCTATCATGTCAGCAAGTCAAAGCAGAACACCGAAAGCCAGCGGGACCGCTACAATCGCTACCAATACCAGAATGGAAATGAGAGCACATTACGATGGATTTTGTCGTCGGACTACCGAACTCGCCAAGGGGCTGTAATGCCATTTGGGTCATTGTAGACTGCCTCACCAAGTCAGCATATTTCCTACCAGTAAAGACCACGTATTCATTGTCAAAGTATGCGAATCTCTACATCGCAGAAATCATTTGACTTCACGGTATGCCTATTTTTATAGTGTCGGATCGAGATCCAAGGTTCGTGTCAAAGTTTTGGAAAAGTTTGCAACGAGCAAGGCACTGAGCTGAACTTTAGCACCGCTTTCCACCCGCAGACAAATGGCAAATCCGAGAGAACTATCCAGACCTTAGAGGATATGCTACGCTTATGTGTTCTCGATTTTCAAGGAAATTGGAAAACTCATTTGCCACTCGTGGAGTTTTCCTACAATAATAGTTTTCACGCAAGTATCGGAATGGCTCCTTATGAAGCGTTATATGGGAGAAAATGTAGGTCGCCAGTCTGTTGGACCGAAGTGGGAGAACGACAAATTCTAGGACCCGAAATCGTTCAACTGACCACCGACAAGATCAAAGTGATTCAGCAGAGATTGCAAACCGCCCAGAGTCGACAAAAGAGTTACGCGGACATACAGAGACGAGAGTTAGAGTTCGAGGAGGGGGATCATGTATTTTTTTAAAGTGTCTCCTTCCAAAGGTGTTCATCGTTTTGGAAAAAAGGGAAAGTTGAAGCCAAGGTACATCGGACCATTTGAAGTTCTACAACGAATCAGACCAGTCGCTTATCGTATCACTCTTCCACAGGAGCTTTCACAAGTTCACGACGTCTTTCACGTCTCAATGTTACAGAAGTATATTCATGACCCCACGCATCTGATAGACCACTATCCTCTAGAAGTGAGCGAAGACTTGAGCTATGCTGAAAGACTAATCGAGATTGTTGATCGTCGTGACCAAGTTCTTAGGAACAAGGTCATTCCCTTAGTACGAGTGTTATGGCAGAACCATACGTGGGAAGAATCAACTTGGGAACGAGAAGATAAAATTCGAGAACGATATCCATTTCTATTTGAATGAACATTACAATAAGTCGAGGTATGCAGCTTTTCTAATTTATAGTAACGGTATTTTGTTGAATCTTCATCTACCATTCTGATAATGTCATTTGGCCAAGCATCTCGGGAAGGCCAATTTATCTAGGTTAATATTAATCGAGACTCCATGTTGTAGGTTGCCCACTGAGAGGGCAGTAGAGGCAGTCACAACAGAAAAGTTAACCTGTAATCAGACATATTAAGGATCACGAGATAGATAATTGATTGCGCGATGAATGTTATCAGAGTAGTGCAACGGAAGCGCGATGAAGCTATGAAGATCGTAAGTCGAATACGGAGTAAACAATATAGATTATGACATTAGCCAAGTTTGAGGATAAACTTTTATAAAGGGGGGAGAATGTAACACTCTGAATCCGTTAAATTCGTTGAATACATAAACCATGATCCGTATATCAATTAAGGAGGTTAAGTATGAAATTAGAAGACTCAAATCTAAGTTAAAAATCCTTGAAACGAAAATTTCATTTTTGCCTAGTTTTGTTCTTAGGGTTCGAACGCTAGGATAGGCGTTCGAACGCTAAACCCAGAATCCTTCTTACAGTTCGAACGTTAAAGAGAGCATTCGAACTCTACTGCCTGTGGCAGATTTTATGCTCCTAGTATCTCCGACTCACGTTTTGTTCTTAGGGTTCGAACGCTAGGATAGGCGTTCGAACGCTAAACCCAGAATCCTTCTTACAGTTCGAACGTTAAAGAGAGCGTTCGAACTCTACCGCCTGTGGCAGATTTTATGCTCTCAGTATCTCTGACTCACATTTTGTTCTTAGCGTTCGAAGGTTAATAAAGGCGTTCGAACGCCAACAGTATAAAATGAAAAATAAAAAGGGAACACCAAATTAAAAGCAGGCGAGCCACATGGGATTATTTCCCATGTGTCTCAGCAAATATACCCACCCACCCACACATTTGGAGAAAGAAAAAAGAGAAAAGAGAAAGAGAAGAGAGAGAGAGAGAGAGAGAGAGAGAGAAGAAAGAAAGGAAGAAGAAGGAAGGAAAAGAAGGAGAAGCTTGAAGAGAGTCCAAAATCCAAGCCTAAGGAAGTCGTTGAAAGCTCTACCAAGCTTGAGGAGGTGAGAAAAATCTATTTTTCTATGTATATGTATGTTAGGGTTTTTAGTTTTGATTTCAAAACTAGATCTACCATGTTAGGGCTAAAATGAAGTCCTAATTTTGAGATATTGTAGCACTAGTAGGTCACTTATAGTAGTCCCAATGTATTAAAAAGATTGGATTAGATTTAGATTAAGTTTTGACAAATTTCCAAAAACCAATTACTATTCTTGCGACTCCACGCAGCCAGGGTTCGAACGCCCATAAACAGGGTTCGAACGGTCTAGACTTTTGACCTTAACGTTCGAACGCCACTTTTAGAACACTTTTAACATTCGGACGGTAGTCACTTTAGCCTTAGAGTTCGAACACTAAGCCAAGAGTTCGAACGCACAGAGAAGGGAAGCTTAAGTATTTAGCCTTAGAGTTCAAACGCCTCTATGCAGAGTTCGAACAGACAAAAAGCCAAAAACTAGACATTTTGCCTAAGCGTTCGAACGCCTCTGTGCAGCGTTCGAACGGACAGAGTGAAAATCCAATATTTAGCCTGAGCGTTCGAACGCCAAAACCAGAGTTCGAACTCCAAGACCAATTTTAGACAGTTGTGGACCCTTTTCTTTTAAAACTCCATAATCATAGCCATAGTATGTTAAGCCCTTCAACTACTTAATAAAGGACTTAGGTCTACGTTTAAGGGTTTTGATTTAGAACAAAAGTGTCTAAGGTAAACGGAGAGTAGTATTACTTTAAGTCAATTAATACCGTGTTACTATACATAGCCATTGACGTTTCTATCCCTTACATGTAGGGACACACGACGTAGCGTCTAGCCAAGGAAACCCAGGTGAGTAACATGATGCCATGGACAAAACCTACGTATCTTCAAAAGTGTTTTCAATACGTATTATGTTATATGTAACCATTTTTCCATACTTTTAATGCATCAATGATTATATTCTAAATATGAATGCCATGCCTTTCAAAGTATGCAATGTTACTATACTATGTATTGAAATCCATGGATGCATGATTTACAAGAAAAACTAAGTATGTTCAAGATAAGCAAGAATAGTGACACTCGGGGTCCCCCGTGGTGGGACTTTAATCTAGCCTAAGGTCCTAAGGTAGATGGGGGACATAAAATAAGTTCCATCTACAAAGTGAGATATCTCTGGCCAAAAGAGTCACCCGACCTATATGGTCATCCAGTTCAGCCGAGTTGTCATAGTTTCAGTATATGATATGTACGAGTACAAAAGCAAGTATGCCAAGATTCTGTGAGCTTCAAGTTTATGAAAGTTTATGTTTTCAGAAAAGATATGTATGCTCACATGTTTAAGTTAAATGATATAAGTATGTTACGAAATAATCCATGGTATTTTATGTTCATGCATCTGTTGTTAATCACTAAGCTTTTAGCTTACGTTTTTTAAAACTTTTTCAGGAGACCAGTCCGAGGAGCAGTATGAAGAAGATAGCAAATAGACTTTAGTTTTGTGGCCAATGGCCTTATGTTATTTTGTAAGGGCTAGACCCTATATTATGTAGTGGGTGTACGGCCATGTCATGCATAACTTAATTTGGCCATGTGATGTATGTAGAAAGTTTAAAACTTTGGCACAGCTCTGTATACAGTGTGCACACTCTACTTTATTATTTTTGATATTATGACGCTTTCAAAAAAGAAAAATTATACCAATTTGAATGAGTATGCACAGGTTAAAGATAAGAAGGCCTTGGCGGCAAGCCGCCGGCCGGTGACGTACCGTAGATCAGCATAGACCGGATTGCGGGGCGTCACATAAACCAAAAAGAACATGAAAGAAATAGAAAAATTTGTAAGATTACCTTGTGAGATAATTCGGATCTCGTGTTCTTCGTGATTTCTAATACTTTCTATTTCCTTCTTCTCTCTTTCATTCTCTCTTTTCTCTCCTTTTTCTTTCTCCCTTTCTTCCTCTCTCTCTCTCTCTCTCTCTCTTTCATGTATGCAAGTCCCAGCATAATGCTGGGACAAGCATGGGGTGATGGGGTTTGGTTGGAGTGGTTGGGGGGAAGGGATGGGAGAGTGTGGGGTTTTGACTTTTGAGGCTTGGGGTTTGATCACCTAGGTAACACTACTAAGTGATCCCCATTGGTCCACATGAGACAACATATAGTATACGTGTTCTTTTGTCTGTTACCCTTTAACAGAAAGTCTTTTCGTGTACAGATTTAAGTTTTCATAAAATTCTCAGAAAATATAAAAAAAATCATAATTAATAATTGGAACATAACATGCATTATTTTACATAAATGACATATTTTACCTACTTCGTATATATCATGTTATATATATATATACATATACTTACTTTTTCTCTTTTTTTTTTTTAAA
>BRYE01000014.1:12772074-12774574 GCA_030159115.1 Actinidia arguta var. hypoleuca | reverse complement strand
GTCTGGTTACAATTGGAATCCAATGTTGGGCATTATTGTTGAAGGATTAGTTACCTTGAATAAACACCGTTTCAAGTACGTTGGCACACAAAAATTGTGTTGTGCACATTCATAGGTTTCGTGGGAGTTGTGAAAACACACACACAACACATAGGCACCTTACCTCGCATTGCATACTTGCATTGATTGTGACATATTTTTGTGCATTGTTTGTAATGGTGTTCAGGATGTTTGTTCAAATATGAGTACTATGGAAACGGGGGGAAAGTCTAAGGGATAAGAGGAAATATGAAGAAGAAAGACCCAACTAACCTAGACTATGATGCCACTCGGTTCATCGAGAAAATAGAGAAAAAATTATATAACCGAGGGTGGGTTAGGAATGGGGCAGTGATAGAGAGGGAGTTTGATTTGATTTCCTTAGAGGATATAGGCATTGGGTACCTTCAAAATTTCACAAATCGGGGATGGCTAAATTTGGCTAGCTTTAAGGCAGAATCAGTCGTCACCCTATGCCAAGAGTTTATGGCTAACATCAAGCATAGGCCGGTGACCAATAAGGGAAAAGAAAGAATGATAAGTTGGGATAGGGGTAAAAAGTTGAAAGTAACTCTGGATACCTTTGCTAAAATTTATGGAATCCCCCATGTTGAGAACTCGGAGTTTGAGTTGCCTGATGTTGGCATGCCCGATTTGCCTACCGTTTCTCATGAGCTGCTATTAGGGGATGATATTTGGGATGGAGAGGTGCAGTGCAATAAGACATGCCTCAAGGATTGGTATCTTATGTTGTTCTTATTTTCATGTCATTCTCTATTACCTTTAAAACGTATTGTTGCCATGGGTATCGCGAGAGCGAATTTGCTATGGGCAATTGGCACAGGAAAATCTATTGATTTGCCCCGCATGATGTATATGGCACTATTTCTGCATATGGGTCATCTGATCCTAGGGGCTTTTATGCCATTCACTGGGTTTCTCACTGAGTTGTTCAAGAGGCATGATGTTCTTATCCCCATAGATCATACTAGGACAGAGCCAGAGAAGCCTATTGATAGGTATTCACTTACTCTATGTGAGGGACATAAAGAAAAGGAGCTTGGAGACAAGTGCATTGGAGCAACCATTGGTGGGGATACCGGAGTTGCAAGAGGCGATTGCCAATCTTAGGATGGAGTTCGATACTCGCATGACCACATTGGAGGAGCAGTCTAGTCGCCATACTATCATGCTCCAAGAAATAAAGGGTATGCTTATCCGGATGCAATCCAAGGATGACGATGATGAGGATGAGGATGAGGATGAGGATGATTAAGAGTCTAGAGTTTAGACTATATTTTTAATTTATCGTGTTTATTTTTAGTTTAAAACTTTTGTTGGTTTGATTAGGACGTATTTGAGATTTGTTATGTTTTGATAGTTGTTTGGATATTTTCTACATGTTTTGGATGTTTTAATTTGTGATTAATGTTTGGTTCGATAAATGTTATTTTTATCTTTTTGATCTACCTAGTGCAAAAATTATTCGTCTACGATAATTAGTTGATGAAAACAGGTTTATTTTCTATTCCATTATATTTTGGATGCCTGAAACATGTCGATTTTTTGGTTCCTTTAAATTAGATTGTGACTCTTCGCATTTCATGTTTAAATTCTAATAATTTATATATTTTGGATGTGTTGAGACTTATTAGGATTGTAACTAAATTATTATGTTTTGTTTTCAAAGATAGTTGAAGCAATTAGTGAATTTGCATAGTATGATGTTTAAGCGGATTATCATGTTAATTCAGTCTTGCATGCTTAATACTTTACTATCTGTGCTATATATAGAGAAAGGATAATTTACACTGAGCACGAGTCGTGTTTTCAAAGTAAAATTATTATAAATCCACATAACGACTTCCATGAAGTTGCGATTTATATCTTGTGAGCTTTAAGGCCATAATTCATTTTTATGAGCGGTTTTACCTTTACTCAAGAAAATTTATTGAACTTCATTCTTTGAATAGTTTCAATATGTTTGAATTTGGTTTACATGTAATGTGGTAAGTTAAAATTTTTGACATCTTTTACATGGCTTACACACATTGCAAATTTCGTTACATTGAGGCAAATTCATGTATTTCTTTTATTTCTGTCATTCTTTTCGGTAATTAAGATCTCGAAAAGCATGCTGAATCTAGATTTTGCCTTGAAGCTATGGGAAAAGAATAGCATGATTTTTTAGAAGTCGAGAAAAATTGAAGGAAAGGAGAATGAGAAAAAAAAAGAAAAAAAAGAGAGGAGTTTGAAGTGTGTGCATATTAAGTTGGCATGTGTAGTAGCCAATGCATACGTTAAGATCTATTACCACTTGATTACCTTTAATTTCTTGGACTAGTCTTCTATTCATGTAAAAGCCATCACGTCAAAGTCACAACTGTTGCATTAACTGTAAATATTCATTTGTGAAGTTATACCAAGTCGATATACTTTACATTTTTATAGTTTTTGAAAT
>BRYE01000014.1:12754574-12757074 GCA_030159115.1 Actinidia arguta var. hypoleuca | reverse complement strand
CTAATAATATTCTTTCATTATAGACTTTAGACGAATAATTCCACATTCACGAGGTTAAAGTTCCATCTGGTCAAATTTGTATATCTTTGAAATATTCACTCTATTACCAATGACATCAAGTACCAAACTCATTTATTCAATTTAATTCTCCTATTAGCATCTTAATACGATATCGTGTATCAGCATACCCATAATATTCCTTTTAAATTCGTCACCAAGTTAGTAGTTCCAAGTTCAATATTGCTAAACTATAAGTCAAGATTCATCCCATTCAGCTCAACAATCCTCTAAGGAATCCAAATCAAACTCCAGAAAATATAATTGTAATTAAACATAATCTTTCACTAATAAAACCTTTCATAAAAACTAAAATAACAACTATATTGTGAGGCATATAATACTTTTGTTTCACTTCCCAATGCAACAAGCATTTTTGACACCATAATTCATTCCGATTTCTAGTCCCTATATGTTCATTGTCTTTAGCAAAATCATATATCCAACTAGCTTTTAAATATACCAGAAAACTTACTTCCAATAGAAAATATTTATATATATATTCTTGAAACCCTTTATAGGATGAATGATTTGTATCTCCAGAATAAATATGAAGAATACCTTTGACACTTTTGTCATCAACTCTGAATTTGATTTGTAAGCTCATCTCTAATTTTCTTTCAAAATTAGTATGTACTTTTGGTTCAAGTTCTTAACTTGGGTGCCCTGAAGTTACTAAAACAAATCATTCACTCTCAATAATGAATACTTGTTTAGTGATGACTTAATTTGTGGTGACTTAATTCAATTCCAAATGTTACTCATCCCTTGGCTAGGTGCTAAGCAACGTGGTTCCTACATGTAAGGTAGAAAAACATCAATACTCTGCTTAATAATACGAGAATAGACAAATCAAAACTAATACAAACTCTCGACTTAACCCAAGATACGTTCTCTCTATTATGGCATCCTTAAAATAGGTCTGAGGGTTACAAACTAACCATTCATTAAGACATTTCAATGTCTTAAAGGAAAAAAGTTAAATAGTCTCAAAACTGGGTTGGCATTCGAACGTTGGGATGGGGTGTTCGAACGTTGGGTATTAAATAATCAACATTTGAAAGCTTCGCAGAGGCATTTGAATGCTAAGGAAAAAATGGCTAGGTTTCCCTTCTGTCCGTTCGAATGCTCCGTAGAGGCATTCGAGTGCTAAGGCAAAATGTCTAGGTTCTTCTTCTCTGTGCAGTTGAAAGCTCCGTAGAGGCGTTCTAACGCTGAGGAAAAATGGTTACCTTTCAAACGCAACAGTAGAAATGGCGTTCGAATGCCTATTAAACTTTACTAAAAAATTTCCAAATACAACAAAAAAATTTTCTTCCTCCAAAAGGTCTAAAATCTAGCTCCCTAGGACGAACATAACTCACTATCAAGCCTTAAAACCAACCCTAGTAAGCTAAATCTAAAACTTAAAATTTTGAAAACCCTAACACGATATAAATTTAGGGGTTTTCGAACCCACCTTCAAATCCACCTATTTGAGCTTACAAGCTCTCAAATCCATTTATTGGGACTCCAAAATCTCTAACATCACTATATAAGTTTTTTTTAAAGACTTTTATCTTTTTCTCCAACTTACCAAGCTTTTCCAATGGCTTCTCTTAGCCTAGTTTGATCTATTCAAGCTTTTTCTCTCTCTCTTCCTCTTCTTCTTCTTTCTCTCTCTTTCTCTTCGTGTGTGGGTGTGGGTGTCTATAAATGGAGACACACGTGAGAAATAATCCCAAGTGTTCTCCCCCATGGTGAATCATTTTTCATTTTCTTTTCTTTTCTTTTATTCTGTTATCGTTCAACGCCTATCCTAGCGTTCAAATGCTGCATTCGAAGGCTCTAAAGACGTGAAGCTGGGTGGTCTCTATTACAGGATGTAGCGTTTGAATGTCCCTTCTAGCGTTCAAACGTCATAAGAGCATAAAAATTGATAAAACTCGTTACAGGCATAAACGTTAGAACTCTTCTATTGCGTTCGAACACTGAGAGTATTTGGCTTTAGCGTTCGAACGCCAATACTAGCATTTGAATGCTAAGAAAGATTTTGGGCAAAAAGCTAAATTTTAAGATTTTGAAGAGTTATACTTTAATTTTTGATCACTTTGGTCACTAACATTATAACAACTCACATTTTCAAATGCACGGGTCATAATTTACATGATTAAAGAAAATTTGAGGCTTTGGGGTATTATATTCTTCTCCCCTTAAATAAGTTTGGTCCCCAAACTTGACACAAGTCGTCATTTAAATTGGTTACTACGTCCATGGTTCAACTCGATATATCTTAGTAATTCATCTAATTCAACGTTGCAGCAAAATAATAATATATAGGTCATACCCAAAGAAACTTTATTTCTAAACATAAAGAGTCTACACTATCCATACTTCGCATTCAACCCATGATCGCATCAATTAGGGTTTACATCAAAATCTTCAAATATTTCTCATACACTTT
>BRYE01000014.1:12727074-12732074 GCA_030159115.1 Actinidia arguta var. hypoleuca | reverse complement strand
AAAATTTGTAAACTTGTGGGTCCCAATATTTGTATAATAGTATTTCTTATTTTAAAAAAACTTTTATTTTTGGGTTATAAATATTTAATTTTCATTAACGTTTGGTCAGATGGTACAGCACAGTGATGTTACGTTCTATGGTTATTGTTGAACCTTTTGAGCAGCAGCCGTGCAGTGCAAGCCAATGGAAGTGACCCCAGGGTCAAAGTCTTCTATTTCAAGATCAAAGCTCTGTTTGGCTTCGATATGCCATTTCATGAAAGGAGAGGGTCTAGCAAATCTTTTGTCGTGGCTTGAGCCAAAGTTTGCATAAATGTCGAAAATCACTTTTTGGGCTTGGTGGACCAGGTTTTATAGCTAGGTAGATTTTTTTAAATATTTTAGTTTTTGAGTTAATTTTTTTCACCATTTTATAAAAAATATATAATTTTTTTTTTACTAGAAAAAACTTTAAAATATAAAAAAATTGTTATTGTTTGGAAAAAAATAATTGAAGAAGAAAAAAACTAATTTAACAAGTATAAATATATATTTTTGTCTTTAGTGATCTTTTTTATTAAATTAGATAAAAAAGTTTATATTTTCAAACTTATCTCATCAAGATGAGTCGAACAATTAAAAAAATTTGATCAAACGATCAAAAAATTTAAAAAAAATACAAAAAATCGAGAATCCAAACAACTCAAGAGTCTTAAAAAAAATATAACAAACTGATCTTTGCCACTACATATAAGCGGGGACGGATTAGGTGTGATTGTCGCACCAAATATTTTTTGAAAAAATAAAATTATTGTGCATATAAGCAGTGACCATAGACAACGCATGATGAGTCGACACATGAAGCAACTTGTCAATACATAACGACTATATTTTTGAATACTGAAATGTCTAAACTCGCATTAAATGAGCCCTAACTACCTTCAAATGGTGAATTAACTTCAAGGCCTTATATAAAAGCCTCCAAATGCATTTATAACTAAGAGATACATGATTATTTTAGAGATTGATCATCAAGAGCTGACAATTCCTTATATTTCTGAAAAATTTCCTTTGTCCTCAAGGGTTGATATTTAGTGAGCTATTCAATTCCTATCTACTCTATATAGAGAGTTTGTATTTCATTTGTATAACTTCTATACACTTGTGAGTGAGGTTTTGAGTATTCTCTTGTATAAGCAAAATACTTTTAAGTTGGAGTGGGTGTTGGATAAAACCACTTGATAGAATTAGGAAGAAGTTCTTGTGTAAAAGTGAGCTGAGCACTTGGTAAATTAACACTTACTCTATAATTGGTGATTGCATAGTAGAAGAAGACTTTGAGGAGGTCTTGGGGTGAGGACGTAGACCACAAGTTTTGGTTGAATCTCGGTAATTCTTGGTGTGCTTTCTTGAGCCTTGCATTCATTTTATTATTACTTATATTGCATTGCATATACTTTGATTTACTATTTTATTGATTAAATTAATTTTAAATAATATTAATTATAATTATTTTTAAAAAACCCAATTCATCCCTCCTCTTGGGTTGCCTTTTGGGATAACAACATCAAGTTTCTTTTGAGGGTAGTGATTAAGGACCAAGTCTTGGCTAGTTTTGTTGTAGAGTTCTCACCTTGAACTGTGAGTCCAAAATTGTGTTATCTCGTATCTACACATAGGGGGGAGGATAGCTCGGTAGAACATCAATAGTGACCGAAATAACACATGTGGCTGAGAACACTCTTGAGCTTCCCGAGGTTCTTAAGGAACAACCTCAGATTGATCAATCCAAATACTGGAGAATGTACATCTACAGGCCAAAAATAGCCTAGGTGCAGAGGTAGGCGTGGTGCTGAAAAATCCCGAGGAGGCAATTTTTGAGCCTTACTTTAGGCTGAATTTCCCCATGTCAAATAATGAAGCAAAATATGAAGCATTCATAGTAGGATTGAAATCCTCCAAGAAACTATAGGTAACCACCTCCATATCTTCAGCGACTCAAAGCTGGTGGTCAATCAAGTCATTGGAAAGTTTGAAGCCCAGAGAGCCGAAATTGGAAAATACTTAGTGGTGGCAGAGCCTCTCCTCAGGGGATTCCGAGATGTTAAAATTGAACAAGTGGGAGAGATCTAAATTCACACGCAAAAGTACTAGTAGGCTTGACATCAGTTTTTTAGGCCAAAAATAGACGAAACATTGCAATAGATTTAGTCTCAATCCCCAGCTACAAAAATCCTTAGAAGCCCATTTTTTGCAACACCGAGTTAGGACTAAGATGGATGATTAGGGGGCACCCCAAGCTATAGTCCACGCCGAATGATTAGGGGGCATGCCAAGTTAGGCCTTTCAACCAACCCTCGTGAAAGGCCTTCACTCTATTGTCGGCCGCATCACCAACGTAAAAGTCACCAGCCCTATTCTAGCCACGGTCATAAATACGCTGGTACACAAGACCGTGAGCTACTTGCAGGAGCTCGGCGATCTCCCCCCTTTCATTATAAGTTCTTGGGTGACAGAAGCGAGCTCCTCCTCCTTCCTTCTCAAATCACCCTCCAAAGATGGTGGCTTTTTCTATGCCTTATTCAAATCATCTGAATGCTTCTTCTCGTGCTAGTAGTTCACTACTGATCTTTGAAGAGCTTGCCCAGAAAGTATATTAAGTTCAAATTTTACAAGTCTTATAGAAAGAAAAGCATAACTAAGGTATAGAACTTACTTGGATGTTCTGCATGATCGACAAGATGCAGGCCATCACCTCGTCTTCCTTATGAAGCTCGATGACGTCACGTGATAGCATAGCGGCTTGTGCCACCGCAAGGCAAGTGTCAAGGTCCTACGAGGTGTCATCATAGGTAGCGTAGCGATCAAGCTACCCAATTAATTGCTTGGGGTTCCAAAAGTCGAGGGTGGAAATCAAGATGGAAAGGGCTTCACTAGTCGAGTTCGTGCTGATCCCACAGTTCTTTTTTTTCGGGAGGCACCTACCTTGTGGTCTTTCCATTGTCCTTCTCCTTTTTTTGGCAGGCAGTAGGAAGGGAGCTCTCAACCTTGGCGAGGGGAGGGGGGAAGTTTTCCCCTTTTGTTGCGTAGCACCGAAATTCCCTCCAATATTCAACAACTTTGATGGCATGGCAGAAACCAAGATGGACACCTCCTTTTCTTCTTCCTCTTCTAATCCCTGGAAGGAGTGTTCAACCTCCTTCCTTATAAGTTCTAGGATCGGGGGGAGTAAGACAACTTCGGGCCCCTTGTCGTTTGAGCTAGACACTAGTATTAGATCGGATGCAGCCAAGTTACCAACCTAAATAACCTCTTCCTCATCTTTCTCCTCCTGTCCCTCTCCTACTTCCTCCCTCTTCCTCCTTTTCCTCAACAAGAGCAGCTCTTAGCTCAATCCCAAAAAACTGAACCGAGCTCGAGCTGCTAGAACCTACCTTTGGCTCATCTTCCTCTCTTGCGAAGTCAGCATCCCCAATTTTATCCAGTTGTTTATAGTTTGATTGCCTGATCTCAAAGACTGAGCATGCTAGGTAGGGTTTATTGGCTTTTTGATTTGGAGAGGGGGTAAGGCTAACTGGCCTAGTTTGGTAGCTCGATGAGGGATGGTATGGCAGTAGACCAGTTTGTATTGGATCAAGGTTGCAATGTCATAAGGTTATCGGTTGTTAAAACCTGCAAAATAAATCAACTGAGATTCAACCTATTAAAACATGATCAGATATGCATAAGAACGAAATGCAAAAAAAAGTATGTGCGTGTGATCGAGTATAATTGTCAATATTATTATTTGTTATTGGGAATGACTACAGCCGTCGTTGCTTGGCGGAACTCCCAATTTCCCAAGACACAGACAAATTCATCCAAGTATAGGTCATTGTCTGAATTCTCAGTCACAAGTATGGATTGCAGCTGTTGGTTATTCTTAAGCCTCGGACAATGGTTCCTAGCAAAGAGGTTCGTACTATGCTCCTGCTTCGGCTGAACTACGATATAAACATTCAACTGGTTAGAGGCTAAGATCGGCAACCCCTCCTATCTCATCAAAGAGTCGACATCGAGCATGATCCTTACGAAATTGATTGAGACTTACATGAAAGTGAGGCCACAACAAGCTATCACCTCCTTCAACATTAGAATGTCAAGAAGCCGAAGTTCAACTTGATGGATAAGCAATGTGCGAACTAGGATGCGGTCACCGTATCCTCGTACTGTAGTAGTTACCTCATGTGGACCAGGTCGCTCTATGATGACATCGTTCAGGATCTAGTGATCCCTCCTAAATCTCACTGAGGCATCATCATCGTGCACTAGCTGTTGAGCTCGATTAAGTTCCATGTTTTGAAACAAAACAAAACACTGTCAATTCAAGCTCCTAGTCTAGTTCAGGTCTGTGATAGATAACGTATTGGGGTAGAACTAGTCGAACTGCATACGAGTTCCAAGCTCTACCCCACATGGCCTAAGTATATGACGCTTGAGTTACGGTGTATTTTGGGGACTCACTTAAGTCGTTCCTGCTCCTTGACATTCTCTCAACACACTAATGACTTAGGGGCAAACCCTAACCCTAACGTGCTGCCGAGTCATCATTATGAGATCTAGCCGCACAGACATAAGTTAGACCTTGTCAATAGTGAAGATGGATTGAAAGGCAACCCAGAGCACTCAGTTTTCGAGAAGCTCAACAACCGCTCGTCAATGATGGATGAGTGACCATGACAGACTTAAACTAGTGACTCAAACATTTTGAAAATAGACTATGAAAATTGGAGATATGAAGCAAGAAATGGGCGTCATGACTAACTCCGAAGAAATCAAAACACAAAAAATGGAGGGACATTGCGAAAAACTACAAAAGGGACTTATAGCGGTTGTTCAGAGATGATTGATGAGGGAAAGTAGGGTCGTCGGCGATGGAAATGCTATCAGATATGATGGTGGAAAGGTTTGCGATGATCGTGATTTGCAGGTGCTCTAGACTCGTTCTCTCAGTTTTATCTCTAGAACGCTCAGGATACAAG
>BRYE01000014.1:12702074-12709574 GCA_030159115.1 Actinidia arguta var. hypoleuca | reverse complement strand
AATTTTAATGTTTTATAATATTTGTCCAACTCAGCTCGTCCCCAACGCTTGGCGAAGTATCGCCGGTGCCATGGCGTTGTGGCAAGTGTATAAATATTCGATGACCCTCTCCAAGTTTAGGAACATATTTTCCCTCAATAATAACCCTAAACCGGATCAAGGGTGGTTGTACTTCAAGGCGAGGTACAAGAAAACCATCCTCGGAGGATACCCTAGCAATGTGAAGGGGTGGAAAAGAAAATTCTTTTTCGCCTTCGGAGATAGTTGGGAGTTTCATGATGATTCGCCTCGGGAAGGAGTGCCAAGGGTTCCGAGATCAGGGAATATCCCAAGTTGGTCTCAACTCCCTTAGAAATTTCAATTTATTTATTAATAAAATATTATCCGAACTAACATTCTAACATTCTGTGGTCTCAAATAAATGTTGCAATGATCCGCCCAAGCTGCTCAGGTATGAACAGGAGCTTTTCGACGAGTTCTCAAAATCGGTGGCAGAACGTGGGCATTTTTCAGTCCCTATGCTTCTCACATCGAAATCGTTTCGTTAGGTTTTTTGCTCTCCTAGACCTATGGCATCTGGGACTAAGGGCGAAGAGCCACATAGACACGCGCCATCAACGTCGTCGGGTGAAATAGGTGAGTCCCGCCCTTCCCGTGGTGAACACATCCAGCAAGACAGTCATTCCCGAGATGAATCAATAAAATATCTAGGGACCCTTAGGAAGGAACTGAAGAGGATTCTACCTCATATCCCCGACCTGACCTTGCTAAGATGGTCGGGGGAAAAAGTTCAAGATCCCTTTTTAGAATTTTCCCCATCTGTCTCGGGATCAAGCTTCGACCCGACATCGGAATCCTGGTCGAATTTCGGGCTACCCCCCCGAGCTTAAATTGGATGGTATAAATTCTTGTCTATTCTTGTCGTTTATATTTTCATATCTGATATTCATGCCTTATTTTGCAGCTATGTCTAGGAGGATAAGCTTGAAAAAACTTGGCGAGAAGGTGGAGAAGGCCAAGGGTGAAAGCTCAGCCAAAAAATCCATTTCAGTTAAGGGAGTGGTAATTGGCAAAAAATATTTAAGGGACGAACCCTCCATCTCGCCAAGTAAGAAGGCCAAACCTGGGGATAACCCCAAAGGGAAAGAGCCCGCCATTGCTCTTGAACCCAAAAGAAAAACGTCCGGTCCTACTGATCGTCCGAGGGCCACCACCTCTTCGAAGCCCGGGGAGGGGAGCTGGCCCTCATTGGGGGACTGTTCTTGGTCAAGGGGTTTCCATTCTTGGGAGCCCTTCTATAGTCGAGAAAATTCTCTGAGGAGTGATTCCTCCTTCGGACCAAGAAAAAGTGGGGCAGCTGTCCTAGGACCAGATTGCCATCAAATTTTTTCATGCCCTTGGCCAGGTACTACCTCGACACTTCCTCGACTGTCTTCATTTTCTTCTTATCGTAACATAAGCTCAGGTTGATCTAAAAAGATTTATATATAGCAGGCGCTTGTATTCGGGTCTTCTCTGTCGGTCAAGGGTAGAGCTGCCTCTTTGGACATTGAAGTCGCCCGCCTCCAAACATTGTCTAGCGACCTGGAGCAGCAATTGTTCGAGACCCGAGCTCGGGAGCAATAGGCCGGCGATGAGTTTGCCAAATTAAAAGATGAAAGAGACAACCTGGCCGATAGTTTGGAGAAGTCTGGGATTTTGGTGCTGGAGTTGAGGGAAACCTTGGGCCGATCTAAAAAATCAGTTGTGGAGGAGTTTAAATCTTCGTCGGATTTCTTGGGGGCTGTTGAAGATGCTACCTCAAAGTATTTCGGCGAAGGATTTGACTTCTGCAAGCGACAGTTTCGTCGCCATTATCCCAACCTCGCCATCCACTTGGAGGACATGGGTCTCGATCATGTCCTGTTCGCCGAGGAGGACGAGGATGAAGAGGGGGAGGGGGCGAACGAGGGAATTGTTGAGAAAGGCGATGATGCAAATCCTCCTCCCTCATAATTTTTTTTTTTGCGATGTGTAATATATTTGATTGAATGATCATTTTACTTGTGCAAATTTTGTTTGCACTGGCGTCGATTGCTTGGCACTCTTAATTACAATGGCGATTTCTCAAATGGCGATAACAAATTTTGGTAATATGGCAATATAAGTTGGCTTTAAAAATTATAATAACAGGCGATCAAAATGCCTTCATTTAATTATAAATGGAAGATCTTGAATTGAATGGCGATCAAGATGCTTTCATCTTAAAATGAATTGGCGATCTGAATTTGCATGCTGATCAAGATGCCTCTGCCGTCTTAAGACGAACTGGTGATCTTGATTTTCTATTTTTGACATGATGATCAAGATGCCTCCGCCGTCTTAAAACGAACCGGCGATCTTGATTTACAATCTTCAATATAGTGATCAAGATGCCTCCGTCGTTTTATGACAAACTGGCGATCTTGATTTTCATTCTTCGATATGGAAATCAAGATGCCTCCGTCGTCTTATGACGAACTGGCGATCAAGATCTTGGCAACTTCCAAGATGGCGATCAAGATGTCTCCGTCGTCTTATAACGAACTAGAGACCTTGATTTACCATTTTTGAGATGGCGATCAAGATGCCTCCATCATTTTATAACGAACTGGCGATCAAGATCTTGGCGACTTCCAAGATGGCGATCAAGATGCCTCCGTCGTCTTATAACGAACTGGCGACCTTGATTTATTATTTTTGGGATGGCGATCAAGATGCCTCCGTCATTTTATAACGAACTAGCGATCAAGATCTTGGCGACTTCCAAGATGGTGATCAAGATGCCTATGTCGTCTTATAACGAACTGGCGATCTTGATTTACCATTTTTGAGATGGCGATCAAGAAGCCTCTGTCGTTTTATAATGAACTAGCGATCAAGATCTTGGCGACTTTCAACCTGCAATTGGTGATATATCGGCGAACAATGATGATTAAAATAAACTGGAGAAATTTTATTAGAATAAACTGGCAATGATTACAACTTTATTGCCCAGGCCAGCTAGTTGTCATGGTGACCAGATATGTCACTGGTAATACTTTTTAAGATGCTCGGCGTTCCATGGATGGGGGAATGTTTTCCCATTTAAGTCTTCAAGCCAATAAGTCCCTGGTCTAGACACCTTGACGACCTTATAAGGGCCTTCCCATGTTGGGCCTAGCTTTCCTGTGTTTGGCTCTTTAGTAAATAGGATAACCTTTCTTAGGACTAGATCGCCAGGTAGAAATGACCTATATTTGACTCTCTGATTATAATATTTGGCGACTTGGTGTTTATGAGTTGCTTGGCGTATGCTTGCTTGCTCCCGTTTTTCATCAAGGAGGTCGAGGTTGAGTCTCAGCTTAATTTCGTTATTATCCTTGTTAAAATTTGAGGTCCTAAAACTTGGCATTCCGATCTCGACGGGTATCACTGATTCTGTTCCATAGACCATGGAGTAAAGTGTCTCGCTAGTAGGAATCCTGCTCGTTGTATGATATGCCCAAAGTATGCTTGGCAGGTCTTCTACCCATTCACTTTTGGATCTCTCTAGTCTTGTCTTTAGATTTCTCAGGATGGTTCTGTTAGTAACTTCGACTTGGCCATTGGCTTGGGAGTGACCAGGCGAAGAGAAATGATGTGATATGGCGAGATTCGAACAAAATTGTCTAAATTCATTATTGTCAAATTGTCTGGTGTTGTCCGATATAAGAACCTTGAGAATTCCAAATCGGTAGATGATAGTTTTCCACATAAAATTCTATGTATTTTTCTCGGTAATTTTGGCGAGTGGCTCTGCTTTTACCCACTTGGTGAAGTAATCGATGGCGACGATCAAAATCTTTTTCTATAATGGAGCTTGAGGTAAAGGTCCTAGTATGTCGATTCTCCATTGGGCAAACGGCCATGGACTGGTCATTGGCATCATCTCAGTATGAGGGAGGTGGCTTATTGGTGCAAATCTCTAGCACTTGTCACATTCCCTGGTGTACGTGGTTGCATCACGTTCCATCTGAAGCCAGAAGTAGCCTTGCCGAATTGCTTTTCATACTAGCGACCTTGCCCCTGAATGATTTCCACAAATGCCCTTATGAATCTCTCTCATCACATAATCGGCTTCATCAGGTCAAAAACATCTTAGGAGAGAACCTAAAAAAGATCATTTATATAAAATTCCATGTAAAATGCAGAACCTCGCAGACCTGTATCGGATCTGGCGAGCTTGGAGTTTATCCATTGGCAGTGTACCGTGCTGGAGATATGCGACGATTTCATCCATCCATGTTAGGTCTGTTTCTGTCGGATAGACAGGTTTGGTGATCTCAATACTTGGATTGGATAGGAATTCCAAAGGTATATTTATGTCTGATACGAAATCAAAAGTGGAGGCGAGATTGGCGAGGGCGTCAGCTTTTCTGTTCTCCTCTTTGGGGATCTGGCGAATGGTAAAACTTTTCTTTTTTTGAGTCATGCTTTTGACTTCGTCTAAATAAGCCTCCATCCGCGTGTCACTAGCGAGGTAGTCTCCTTGGACTTGGTTTGCCACTAGTTGTGAATCACTATAAGCGTTCATGGAATCTACTCCTAATCTTGTGGCGACCCTTAACCCGGGGAGGAGTGCTTCATATTCGGCTTCGTTACTAGTGGCTTTAAACCCAATCCGTATAGCTTACTCCATCTGTTGTCCTGACGGGGTTTGGAGGACAAGCCCTGCACCACATCCATGCTAATTTGAAGATCCATCTACAAACAACATCCATCTCCCAAGATCCTCGTCCGAGCTCCCGAGGTACTCTTTCGAGCTCCGTAATATTGGGATATCTTTCTCCGAGAGAACTTCTGGATCTGCTTCATGAGTGGATTCAGCCACAAAATCAGCTAAGGTTTGAGCCTTTATCGCCATTCTTGATTTGTAATCAATATGAAATTCACTGAGCTTGATGGACCATTTTAGAAGCCTTCCCTAGGTGTCTGGTCGTTGGAGAATGTGCTTTAAAGGTTGGTCAGTCAGCACGGTGATGGGATAGGCTTAAAAATAATGGCGAAGCTTTCTAGCGGCGATCAAAAGGGCATAGGCGAGCTTTTCTATCTTTCCATATTTGTTCTCAGCACCCATCAAGACCTTACTAACATAATATACCAATTTTTTAACTCGGTTTTCTTCTTGGATAAGCACAGCACTTATCGCAGTTAGCGAAATTGACAGATATACAAACAGTTCTTCGCCCGTGGTCGGAACCACAAGCAAAGGAGTGGATCCCATGTACTTTTTCAATTGTTGGAATGCTTCTTCCAATTCTTGTGTCCACTAGAAATTTTAATTCTTTCTTAGGATTTTGAAGAATGGCAAGCATCTGTCAGCTAATTTAGAAACGAATCGGTTAAGAGTGGCAATTCGCCCAGTTAACTAATGAACTTCATGGATATTCCTGGGCGATCTCATTTTAAGTAGAGCTTGAATTTGATTCGGGTTTGCTTCAATTCCTTGTTTCATTACCAAAAATCCTAGGAAATTTCTAGATGATACGCCGAAAATGCATTTGGAAGGATTTAACATCATCCGGTGTTTCCTCAAAATGTCAAAAGCTTCTTCAAGGTGGGTGATGTGATTGGCTGCTTTGACACTTTTAATGAGCATGTCATCTATGTATACTTCCATGGTCTTTTCAATCAGCTCCTTGAGCATTTTATTTACTAATTTGGTATGTTGTCCCAGTATTTTTCAATCCAAATGGCATGACCTTGTAGCAGTACAATCCTCATTCCATGATGAATGAAGTCTTCTCTACGTCGGGGGGGAACATCTTGATCTAGTGATATCCCGAGAAGGCATCCATAAAGCTAAGAAGCTCGTGTTTGGACGTGGCGTCAACTATTAAATCAATTTTTGGCAAAGGGAAACTATCTTTCGGGCACGCCTTATTGAGATCGGTGAAATCAACGCATACTCTCTATTTTCTCCCTTTTTAGAGGCGACGACAAAATTGGCTAGCCATTCTGGGTAATAGGCTTCTTTGATAACATTGGCTTTGATAAGCTTGGTCACTTCTTCTTCAATAACTCTTAATCGCTTAGGGATGAATTTCCTTCTTTTTTGGCGAACTAGAGGATGTCTGGGATTGATATACAATTTATGCACGGCGACTTGGGGGGTCAATACCCGGGACATCACCTTGCGACCAGGCAAAAACGTCAAAATTCTTTTCAAGAATTCCACTAGAGCGCAACGTAATTCGTCGGTAAGTTCAGTTCCGATCATAACGTGGCGATCAGGATATCCTAGGTGTATGAAGATTGGAGTAGTTTCTTCAAGGGGTTTGGTGTTTTCGATTTCTCGGGGATCCAATAAGACAAACTGTTCCACCTCGTCCCTCAGAGGTTCTATCTCGCCATCATCGATTGGTAATTGCAATTGGGCATTCGGGGCTGGGGAGGTTTCAATCTTCATAGCAGAAATAAAACATTGCCTGGCCACCCTCTGGTCGCCTCTTACCTCGCCTACCCCCATTGAAGTGGAAAATTTCATTTTTAGGTGGTAGGTTGAGGTGATCGCCTTAATACCACCTAAAGTTAGACGACCTAAAATTGCATTATAGGGTGAAGGACAATCTACCACAATGAAGTCCTGCCAAACAGTAGTTTGGTGAGGTTCTATTCCCAAGGTTACTGGCAACTTAACCCATCCGAGAGGATTAGTCACACTTCCTCCGAAGCCCACCAAAGGTGTAAGGAAGGGGTGCAGTTTATTGAGTCATATCTTCATCTTTTCAAATGTCGATATGAATAGGATATCAGCCGAACTACCATTATCAATCAAGATTCTTTGAACGTTGAAGTTGGCGATGATGGCTGAAACAACCAAGGTATCGTCATGAGGTAAGTGTAGACCTTTCAAATCATCATTGTTGAAGGTGATTGATGGGTGAATATCAATCATTGGCGAGGAGAGGTTATATACTTCTTCGGACACCCTACTAGCACTTCTGGCATACCTTTTACTGGACGAACTCGAATTTTCCCCGGATCCAAATCCGCCATGGATCACATGTATATCTCCAATAGTTGGTTGGTTATCGCCATATCTCCTTTATGGTGAATTGGGTGGTGGGTGATCATTGACATACTTTCTCAGATATCCTCATTTGATCAGGTTGGCTATCTGTTCTTTCAGATGAAAATAATCTTATGTGTTATGACCATGGTCCCTGTGGAACTCGCAATACTTGTTTTTATTTCTGTTTCGAGGATCAATTTTGATTTTTGAAGGCCACTTGACAAATTCTTCGTGCTTAATTTCTGTAAGAACTTGGGCAATTGGAGCGTTGAGACCAATTCTGTGCAGCGAGGTGGAGTACGGGGTTGCCTTTCACTGGTTCGTCTTGAATCCCGGTTGGGCTTCTTGTTCCTCAATTCGTCATCCCTGTAATCAGATCGTCTTGTATCAAGCTCTTTCCTTTTATGATCATCTTTTCCCCTTCGCCTTCGCTTGGCCTCGGCCAA
>BRYE01000014.1:12684574-12687074 GCA_030159115.1 Actinidia arguta var. hypoleuca | reverse complement strand
ATAGAGGATGCTGGGGTCAAGAAATTTATCGTAGGCAAATTTATTGATTTCATGATGGTGGACTCTAAAATTATGATTAACCAAGTTCAATAATTTTAAGTGATTCTACATGAAATTCATACAGAAGGTAACTGAGCAAAATTTTTCAAATGGCTGTGATGATTGAAAAACTTTCACCATCTTGGAAGGATTTTAAAAACTATCTCAAACACAAGCACAAGCACAAGGAGATGAACCAAAAAGACTTGATTATGCGACTCCAAATTGAGGAGAGGACAATAGGTTTTTCGAGAAAAAGGGAAACCAAGGCTTTCAATACAAAAGAAGGTTAATGTGGTGGAGCAAGGCCAAAACTCCAAGACTAAAAAGAAAAATTTTTCAAGTATTGGGGTGAAGGCTAAGGGCAACTTCAAATTCATTAGCAAGTGTTACATTTGCGACAAGACTGGACATCAAGCCAAAGACTGTTGTAGTAGCAAGAACTAAGGGAATGAATCCAAAAGGCCTAGGCCTGCTCAAGCCAATATGACCATGGAAAATTTCTCCAATGGAGTAAATGATTTAAATATGTGTGCGGTAGTGACATAGGTGAACATGGTTGGCTCTAACACCAAAGGAGTGGTGGGTGGACACTGGGGGCTACCCGTTATGTTCGCTATAATAAGAAAATGCTCACCACCTATCAGGTTGTCACTAATGATGAGCAACTCTTCATGAGAAACTCTGCAATATCCAAGTTTGAAGGGTAAGGGAAGGTCGTGCTGAAAATGACCTTGAGAAAATAGTTAACGCTGAATAATGTACTCCATGTGCTGAAGATCCGCAAGAATTTTATTTCGGGATCTCTGCTTAGCAAGCATGGTTTAAGATAATTTTTGTGTTCGACAAGTTTGTTATGACTGAGGATGGATTTTATGTGGGTAAAGGGTACTTAGCTGATGATTTATTCAAAATAAAAGTACTCATTGTAATTCCCAAAATGAATACGAAAAATGAGTCTTCCACTTATTTGATTGAGTATTCTTATATTTGACATGGTAGATTAGAACATGTTAATTTTGATTTTATTCATAAATTAGTTAACATGGACTGCTTACCAAAATTTAATATTAAAAATGCATACAAATATGAGTGTGTATGGATGCCAAATTAACTAAAACACCTTTCTAATATGTGGAAATAAGTATTGAGCCTCTTGATTTAATTTATAGTGATATTTGTGATTTGAAATATGTTTAAAACCCGAGAAGGTAAAAAAATATTTTATTTTTCACATCTAAATTCAGTAGATTCTTGAATATTTTTTTAGTAACACCTATCCTTATATCTTGTTTCGTTTTAGAGGATGGTAGTTAACCTGAAAATAAAAATAGAGAACGATACTCTATTTTTGAGTATGATAATTTTATCAATTAAATGTGTGTGACTTTTAATTTATACATCTACTTTTGATAAAATTAATATCATTAAAAGATATTCATAATTCCTTTCAAATGAGACTAATATTTAATATTTAAAAAAAAATTAAAAATAATAATTTAAAATGTTGAAGGAAAAAAATGAATAATTGAGCTTTGAATATATTTAAGTGAGTTTTTTTAAAAATTAAATTGAATATTTTTGAAAAAAAATAAAAAATGATAATTTAAAACGTTGAAGGAAAAAATGAATAATTGAGCTTTGAATATATTTAAGTGAGTTTTTTTAAAAAGTAGAAGTAAAAGTAAGGGAGTGTGGGCGGAGTTGGCATGAATGAATAGTTAAAATGCTCTAAATTTATTTTTTTAGATAAATTACACCATTTTGGTTATTTAAAATAGAGTATTGAATTGCAGATGAACTTTAAGACCACTTCTGGCATAAAAATAATGTCCCCCCCCCCCCCCCCCCCCCGACAATTATTTTTTTAGATGAATTACACCATTTTGGTTATTTAAAATAGAGTATTGAATTGCAGATGAACTTTAAGACCGCTTCTGGCATAAAAATAATCCCCCCCCGCAAAAGTAACTTAGTGAAAAATTCCTACATATTTGACTTATCAAGACTCCGTTTGGTACTAGTTTTTTAGTTGATTTTTTTAAACTTATAAGTAAAAAAGTCAAAAAGAATTAGTTTTTTAGCTTTTTGTTTTTATTTTTTAATTTATTTTTAGCTAAAGTAAATTCAGAAAAGGAAAAAAATCTTGATTTTTTGATAACAAACTTAAAAAAAACTTAACTTTTAAACATTACCAAACAGAGTCTAAGTCTAAAAGCAAGACAAATAGTTTTTTAAGCTGAAGCACATGTTGACCAAAATTCCCTCCACATTAGTCGTAAATTCATTTTTAACCTCACTCATGAGGACCCACCCAACCGGAAGACCACACCTCCGGTCAGCTGGCGACCTCCATCTTCCACTCACAATTACCTCCGGCCACATACTTTAATGACTTTCCTGTACTCCGTCCTTACAACTCTCTTACACCTCAACCACGACATCTACCACATCACAACAT
>BRYE01000014.1:12629574-12639574 GCA_030159115.1 Actinidia arguta var. hypoleuca | reverse complement strand
TCGTCGGGTCCATCAGGAACAAGATATATCCACTTCCCAAAAAATTAGGGACTTGGACGCTTGCCTGGATGCCATCACCTTTTACCCAAAGGATAATGAGAGCCAAGGTGTCATCCAGATTCAAATTGCCTACTCAGCTCGGGATCTATGAAGGCAAAACAGATCCTATGGATCACTTGGATTCTTACAAAAATCTGATGCATCTCCAGGGTTACTCAGACAAAGTCATGTGTAAAACTTTTTCTGCTACACTAAAGGGGTCGGCGAGGTCGTGGTTCTGAAAGTTGACTCCCGGAACCATAGATTCATTTGGTGAATTGAGCAGACTTTTCGTCGCTAATTTCATAAGCTGTAGGGTCAGGCATAAGAATGCATCCCATCTTTTCACCATCCACCAGAAGGAAACGGAGAATTTGAAAGATTATGTGAAACGATTTAACCAGTGACAAAGTGGTCGTCATGGCGATGATGGAGGGGCTTCGCCCAGGTCCCTTATTCAATTCTCTGTCCAAGAACGTTCCGGAGACATTGTCCGTCCTTCAAAGTAAAGCCGATAAGTACATCGCCGCGGAGGAATTGGCTGAAGCCAAACGGAGGCGAAAAGGAAAGGAGGACCATAAAAGGAAAGAGCCTGATACAAGGCGATCTGATTATAGGGACGATGAACGGAAAATGAAGAAGCCTAATCGGGACTCGAGGCAGACCAGTGATAGGCGACCTCGTACTCCACCTCACCGCACGAAGCTGGTGTTACCTCCGCTTAATACTCCTATTGCCCAAGTCCTTACAGAAATCAAGCATGAAGAGTTCGTCAAGTGGCCCTCGAAAATCAAGACTGATCCACGGAAGAGCAATAAAAATAAATATTGTGAGTTTCACCGAGACCATGGCCATAACACTGAAGACTGCTTTCATCTGAAGGAGCAAATAGCCGACCTCATCAAAAGAGGGTATCTGAGAAAGTACGTTGGTGATCGCCCTTCTCCCAATTCACCGGAAAGAAGGTATGGTGACAATCGACCTACAACTAGAGACATTCAGGTAATACACGGCGGGTTTGGATCCGGAGGGAGTTCGAATTCGTCCAGAAAAAGGCACGCCAGAAGTGCAGACAGGCTGTCCGGAGAAAGTTACAATCTCTCTTCACCCATGGCTGATGTCCACCCACCAATTACCTTCAACAATGATGACTTGAAAGGCTTGCACCTGCCTCATGACGACGCCCTGGTCGTTTCAGCCATCATCACCAATTTTACCGTCCAAAGAATTTTGGTCGATAATGGTAGTTCGGCTGACATTCTGTTCATTTTCGCATTCAAAAAGATGAAAATAGGGCTCGACAAATTGCAGCCCTTCCTGACACCTTTGGTGGGATTTGAAGGAAATCTGACTCATCCACTGGGATGGGTTAAGTTGCCGGTTACTTTGGGGACAGAACCTCGCCAAACTACCGTTTGACAGGACTTCATCGTGGTTGATTGCCCTTCCCCCTATAATGCCATTTTAGGTCGCCCAACTCTAGGCAGAATTAGGGCGATCACCTCAACCTACCACCTGAAAATGAAGTTCCCCACTTCGGCAAGAGTGGGTGAAATGCGGGGTGACCAGAAAGTGGCCAGACAATGTTTCATTTTGGCTATGAAGATCGAGATCCCCCCAGTACAGAATACCCAATAGCAATTACCGATCTACGATGGCGAGATGGAACCTCTGAGGGACGAAGTAGAACAGGTGGTCTTGATGGATCCCCGAGAAATCGAAAACACTAAACCTCTTGAAGAAACTATCCCAATCTCCATACAACCGGAATATCCTGATCGCCACGTTATGATCGAAACAGAACTTGCCGAAGAATTGCGCATTACTTTAGTGGAATTCTTAAAAAAAAACTTTGATGTTTTTGCCTGGTTCCAAGGCGACATCCCGGGTATCGATCCCCAGGTCGCCATGCATAGATTACACACCAAACCGGCAAATCCTCCAGTTCTCCAAAAGAGAAGGAAATTCGCCCCTGAACGGCTTTGAGTTATTAACGAGGAGGTTGCCAAACTCATCAGAGCTAAAGTTATCAAGGGAGCCCAATACCCGGAATGGTTAGCCAATGTCGTCGTCGCCCCAAAAAAGGGAGGGAAGTGGAGAGTATGCGTGGACTATACTGATCTCAATAAGGCGTGCCCAAAAGACAGTTTTTCTCTGCCAAAAATTGATTTAATAGTCGACGCCACATCTAAGCACGAGCTTCTTAGCTTCATGGATGCCTTCTCGGGATATCACCAGATCAAGATATTTTCTCTCGACGTAGAACGAGGACTGTATTGCTACAAGGTCATGTCATTTGGTCTCAAAAATGCTGGGGCTACTTATCAAAGATTGGTAAATAAGATGTTCGAAGAGCTGATTGGAAAAACCATGGAAGTATAAATAGACGACATGTTCGTCAAAAGCCTCGAAGCAGAAAAGCACATCGCCCACCTTGAAGAAGCTTTCAAAATTCTGAGGAAACACCGGATGATGTTAAATCCTTCCAAGTGCATTTTTGGCGTATCATCCGAAAAATTCTTAGGGTTCTTGGTAACCAAACGAGGAATTGAAGCTAACCCGGACCAAATCCAAGCTCTGCTCGGGATGAGGTCACCCAGAAACATTCGTGAAGTTCAGCAGTTAACTGGGCGGGTCGCCGCCCTTAACCGGTTTGTCTCCAAATCAGGGGACAGATGTTTACCATTTTTCAAAATCCTAAAGAAAAACACGCATTTCCAGTGGACAGAAGAATCGGAGGAAGTGTTTCAACAGCTCAAGAAGTATTTAGGATCACCTCCTCTACTTGTGGTTCCAACCACGGGCGAAGAATTGTTCGTGTATCTCTCCGTTTTGCCTACAGCAGTAAGTGCCGTGCTCATCCGAGAAGTGGACCGTGTCCAAAAGCCGGTATACTATGTTAGTAAGGTCTTGATAGGCGTTGAGAACCGATACGTAATGATTGAAAAGCTCGCCTATGCCCTCTTGATCGCCGCCAGAAAACTTCGCCATTATTTTCAAGCCCATCCCATCACCGTACTGACTGATCAACCGTTGAGGCAAATCCTCCAACGACCAAAGACCTCGGGGAGACTCCTGAAATGGTCCATCGAGCTGAGTGAATTCCATATTGACTACAAACCGAGGACGGCAATAAAAGCCCAAGCTTTAGCCGACTTCGTGGCTGAATCCACTCACGAGCCTGATCCAGAATTCTCGAAGGCAGAGATTCCAAACTTAGAAAAGGACCTCGGAAGCTCGGAAAACAGTCTCGATAGCTCGGGGGAAAAGCTTGACAAATGGAAATTGTTTGTAGATGGGTCTTCCAATCAACATGGATGCGGTGCGGGGCTTGTTCTCCAAACTCCGACAGGTGAACAGATGGAATACGCTATACGGATTGGGTTTAAAGTCACCAACAACGAAGCTGAGTACGAGGCACTCCTCGCCGGATTACGGGTCGCCACAAGATTGGGAGTCCAGTCAATTGAAGCCTACAGTGATTCTCAACTAGTGGTCAACCAAGTTCAGGGAGATTACCTCACTAGGGACGTACAGATGGCAGCTTATTTGGATGAAGTCAAATGCTTAACTCAGAAGATCAAAAAGTTCACCATTCAACAGATCCTCAGAGAAGAAAATAGAAAAGCAGATGCCCTAGCCAATCTCGCTTCAACTTTTGATTTTATATCAGACAGAAGTATACCTTTGGAATTCTTGTCCAAACCAAGTATTGAGGTCGCCAAACCCATCTGTCCGACAGAAATGAACCCGACCTGGATGGATGAGATTGTCGCCTACCTTTGGAGCGGTACACTACCAGCAGATAAACTCCAAGCTCGCCGAATTCGACATAGATCTGCAAGGTTCTGCCTGCTTCATGGAATTTTATATAAACGATCCTTCTCTGGTCCCCTCCTAAGATGTCTCCGACCTGAGGAAGCCAATTATGTGATGAGGGAAATTCACGAACGCATCTGCGGAAATCATTCGGGGGCGAGGTCGCTGGTACGAAAGGCGATTCGCCAAGGCTACTTTTGGCCCTAGATGGGACAGGATGCAGCAAAATACACCAGGGAGTGTGACAAATGCCAGAGGTTCGCTCCATCCAACCACCTTCCCTATACCGAGATGGTGCCAATTACCAGCCCGTGGCCATTTGCCCAATGGGGAATCGACATACTAGGGCCTTTGCCTCAAACTCCATTACAGAGAAAGTTCTTAATCGTAGCTATTGATTACTTCACAAAGTGGGTAGAAGCTGAACCGTTAGTCAGAATCACCGAAAAAAATATGAAGAATTTTGTGTGGAAGGGTATCATCTGCCGGTTTGGAATTTCCAAAGTTCTCATCTCAGATAATGCCCGACAATTCGACAACGATGGATTCAGGAAATTCTGCTCGGACCTTGCCATTTCACATCATTTCTCCTCGCCTGGTCACCCTCAAGCCAATGGCCAAGTAGAGGTCACCAACAGAACCATCCTAAGAAATTTAAAAAGGAGATTGGAGAAATCCAAAGGAGAGTGGGTGGAAGACTTGCCGAGCATATTATGGGCATATCACACTACTAGCAGGATTCCTACTAGTGAAACGCCTTATTTCATGGTTTACGGAACTGAATCAGTGATACCTATCGAAATTAGAATGCCGAGTTTCAAAACTTCAAACTTTGACAAGGATAGCAATGAAGGCGAGCTGAGACTCAACTTTGACCTCCTTGATGAAAAACGGGAACAAGCGGGCATACGCCAAGCAGCTTATAAGCATCAGGCCGCCAAATATTTTAACCAGAGAGTCAAACACAGATCATTCTTACCTGGCGACCTAGTTCTGCGAAAAGTTACCGTATCAACCAAAGAGCCGAATGTTGGGAAACTAGGACCAACATGGGAAGGCCCCTATAAGGTCATCAAAGTATCTAGACCAGGGACTTATTGGCTAGAAGATATGAACGGAAAAGCACTCCCCCATCCTTTGAACGCTGAGCATTTGAAGAAATATTTCCAATGAGATATAGTTCGCCTGGGTGACACTTGTAATGATTCCTAGATTTTATTCCAATAAAACTTCTCCAGTTTATTTCAGTCATCACCAATTGTAGGATGAAGGTCGCCTAATCAAGATCGCCAGTTCATCAAAAGATGACGGAAGCATCTTGGTCGCCTATTCAAGATCGTCAGTTCATCAAAAGATGACGGAGGCATCTTGGTCGCCTAATCAAGATCGCCAGTTCATCAAAAGATGACGGAGGCATCTTGGTCGCCTATTCAAGATCGCCAGTTCATCAAAAGATGACGGAGGCATCTTGGTTGCCTATTCAAGAACGCCATTCATCATTTAATGAAGGCATCTTGCTCGCCAATTTAAAGTCGCCATATCATTGGAAAATGATACACTCCAATATTAGATCGCCAATACTCAAGAAAAAGTAATATTCATTGCAATTTTGAAAGGAGGAAATCGTAGCATTTATATTCAAATATAAGTCCCAAGTTACATTTTACATTTATGATAAAGGGGGAGGGTTGTCATCGCCTTGAGGATCTGCGTCACCCGGAGGATTCACATCTCCTTTTTCAACCGTTTCTTCCTCGCCCCCTTCCCCTTCTTCTTCATCCTCCAAGGCAAGCAGGTCGAGATCGAGACGCATCTCCTCCAAGTCTATGGCCAGGTCAGGATGGTGGTGGCGAATCTGACGTTTGCAAAAATCAAACCCTTCGCCAAAATACTTCGAGGATGAACTTTCGACAGCCTCGGAGAAATCCGACGAGGATTTAAATTCCTCAACAGCCAGTTTCCCAGCACGTTCCACTCTTCCCCTTAGATCCTCGACTAGAAGCCTTGCCTTTTCCAGACTGTCGGAGAACGTGTCCCTTTCTTCCTTGATTTTGGTAAACTCGTCGCTGACCTGCTGTTCCCGAGCTCACGCCTCGGCCAACTGCTGCTCTAGATCAGCGAACAACTTTTATAGGCGAGAAACCTCAGTATCCAAAAGAGGTAGCTCGCCCCTGTTGAAGGGATGGCGTGCCGGACCGGACTTCTTTTTTGGTTCAGGGATGGGGGCTTGCCCTTTGCCTTTGGAATCATCTCCGGACTTCGCCTTCTTGCTCGGCGAGGTGGGAGGTTCATCCACCGGGCGCTTCTCGCCAATAACCACCCCCTTTGCAGGAGGAAGAACAGATTTTTTGGACAAACTCTCACCTAGGGATCTCTCCACCCGCTTGCCGAGCTTCTTGAGGCTGATCCTCTTCGACATTGCTGCCAAAAAAGGAGAAAAGATATATATTAGACGAAAAAAAATAATCAACAAAGGCAGTAAGGGTTTATACCATCTGATCTAAGCTCGGGGGATAGCTCGGAATCCGACCATGATTCTGATGTCGAGACCGAGCTCGATCTCAACGCTGAGCAAAATTCTAAGACGGGGTCTCAAATTTTTCCCCCCGACCAATCTCAATAAGGTCAGGTCGGGAATATGAAGAGCAACCCTCCTCAGTTCCTTCCTAACAATTCCTAGATATTCTATTGAGTCCTCTCGGGGCTGGCCATCTTGAATGAGTTCACCACGGAAAGAGCGGGACTCACCCACTTCACCCGACGTCGATGACGGGTTTTGTAGGACCAGGCGAGCTGAAAACCCGATGAAAGACCTTCGTTTTGAGAAGCATGGGGACCGTGTAGCGCCTACGTTCCGCCACCGACTGTGAAATTTGGTCATAGAATTCCTGTTCGAACGACAGCAACGTGGGCAGTTCGTTGCAGCGTTTATCTGAAAAGAGACCCATGTTAATACCAAACTTGTTAATCAATAAACCAACATTGGCGAAATAAAAACTGACCTGGAATTCTCCATGATATCGGAATCTGTGGTACTCCCTCCCGAGGTTCTTCATCGAAAAGCTCCCAACTATCCCCGGAGGCGAAGAAGAATCTACTTTTCCACCCCTTCACGTTGCTAGGGTACCCTCCGAGGATAGTTCTCTTGTACCTCGCCTTGAAGTATAGCCACCCTTGATCCAGCTTAGGATTATTATTAAGGGAAAAAATATTCCTAAACTCGGATAGGGTCATCACATACTTGTGAACTCGCCACAACAACACGGCGCCGACGATACTACGCCACGCGTTGGGGACGAGCTGAGCAGGACAAATTTTATAAAAAAGCAAAATTGACCTAATTATTAAAGGAATAGGAAAACGGAGGCCCGTAGGAAAGGCGGCCTCGTAGAAAGCTACCTTGCTAGGGCGGGTAGAAAGAATGGTTTCGTTTTCCTCAGGAAGTCTGGGTTGTACGCCCTGAGGGAATGAATAAGTCTCCCTTAGCAAGCCGAGCTCCTCAGGGGTCATAGTGTTATGTTCTTTAGTTACAGAAGGATGGACGTCACCTAAAGGGGCGACCTTAGCAATGGATGGATCTTCCATTGGCGACCTAGGGGACTGTCTAACTTCGTTAGTGACGTACGACGAACCTTCTCCTAAATGGTCAGAGATCCACGAAGGCAAAGAATTCAAAGTTGACGGACTCACCTTAGACCTATGGGACATACAACTAAATAAAGAGAGAACGAACGCTAGATTACTTACTGTGCTAGGAAATAATAGGCGACCACAGGCAGAGGCAAGGAGACTCAAGGCAGGAAGAACAACCGCAAGCGAGAACTAGGAGAGAGAGAGAGTGATGTTGGTTAGGCAGAAAAGGATGAAAATGAATGGGTAGGGTCCCTTATATATAAGGAAGAATGACGGATGAGATTCATCTGCTTCAATGGCCCAGATAAATATACCTTTTGAAATTATTTTTGAAACTCGAGCCCAGTGCCATCGATCCCGCCAAAATTAATTATGGCGCCGCCCTTTTCTCCAAAACTACTCTACAGAATTTAATGCCCATCCACGTGTCAAACCGAGAGGAGGGGCGCATTTAATGCGCACCCACGAGGGCCCATAACTTTTAATGCTATTACTCAAAGGTCCCGAATATCTCGGCACTTTTGAGTAGGGGCTAGTGATGTGGAGTAATTCGAACAAGTCCTGAATCATAAGATGTTCCGATCAAGGCACGTCGCCCAAAGGTTCCAAACTCACCTTCCAGGTCGCCTCATATTGTCAATAAATTGAGCTCCATTCCATTTATATATTCCCTCCATATCGCCATAGGGCGAGATGATCTACCTCGCCCAAGGCAGAGACGTCTCCTCAAAGACTTTACTCTCCAAAAGGACTCCATATCCATTAAAGGTCTGATATCACCACTCTTGTACCTGATTGAAGTCCATCTCCATAAAGAGTTCCACCTCTACAAGAGAACTGTCTCCAATAGACTCCAACTCCACAACGACGCCTATAATCACGGATTGATCACCAGTTGGCAGCCTCCTGATTAATCTCTAGATTTAATTGGGATATCCTCCCATGCTTATTCTTTTGAGGAATTCGCCATACTACACTAACACGGCTCAGTTCTCTTGTCTATATAAAGGTCGCTCCCCTATAATCAAAAAGTTACGCTCAACACAGGCACCACATACACTTTCATTGTTGTGCTCTCCGCATTGCCTTTATTTATTTCCTGGTCGCCTTGGTCTGATTCATACGCCGGAGGGGTTTTGAGCGGCCTCACCCCGGCCGATTACTTTTGTCTATTGCTGTGCAGGTCACCCCAGTTTAGCCGAGGTCCAACGCCGAGGTCCAATGCCGAGGCCGAGGAGCAATTCTGAATGTTGGTTGCTTTCTCAGATTTTTACCACAATAAGTTTTATCCACCTCACAAATCTTGGGGACAATTTCCACCCAACTATCCACATGTGGAGCGTCCATGTGTCTCAACATTTCCTCCAACAGTCCACAAGCTTCCTCAATCTTACCTACATTACAGAATCCTTTAATTAAGGCATGAAAGAATGAAATATACGGACAAACCCCTTGGACATCATTTCCTCCATATAATTCTTCGCCTCGTCATACATACCCTGACTACATAATCCTGAAGCCAAAGTCTTATACGAAACCAGATTCGGTAAGCACCCATTTGCGAGCATATCCTCCAAAATCTTACAAGCCTTAAGAGCATGACCTTCCCTGCAAAGTTTCAAGATAACTGTATTCTAATGAACAATATCCGGATTGCACCCCTTGACCTTCATCCTACAAAGAAGCTTGTAATCCTCCTTAAGCTTCTTCTTCCTACACAAACTGTTCAACAATGTGGTAAAACTCAAAGGATCCGGCACAAATCCCTTGTTCAATATATCCTCCAACAAGTCAACAACTCCATTCACCTGACTATTCCCTACACAATCCCTGCATCAAAATCCGATAAGTCCCATCATCGGGAACAACATCTCTCTTATATTGATAGGCAACTAAAACAGGAGGCACGCATCAAAATGTTATAGGATTTTGTATTGGGCGACACCCTATATCAGTTTTGAACGGATTTGAAAAGATCAAAGGCGGGTAAGAAGTAGTTCCGTTGAGAAACAAGGACTTGGAGGATGAGGTTCAAGTGCTTTTGGGAAGGGTTCAGCATTGAATTGGAGGATGGTGGTGTGGAAGGCATTGCGAGCTTTTGGGGGGAGGTGGGCGAGGGCGTAGATTGTGATGATGTGAGAGAACAGGGAAGGGCCAACGGGGTGGCCATGGGACTTGCGACGAGAGAGAAGGGGCGGGAGCGGCCGAATTTGAGGATGAGAGTGTAAGGTGGAATAAGAGTGGTGGAAATTGGGTTGGCAAGAGGCCAAATCGAAGATTTCTTTAACAAGAAGTGTTGGGGATTTCAAAATATTAGCAGTGTCAATTTTTTAATTTTTTTGTAAAACTTTCTTAGTCTTTAGAATAATCATTTCTTAAGTGGGATTTGTCTCTGTTGAAATTAGGAGATTTGCTTCCTAATTAGATTAGGAAGTTTTCCTAATTAGATTAGGAAGCTTTCTTAAACTAGTTATCTAAAATAGGTCATGTTGACCATAATTTATTCTTT
>BRYE01000014.1:12604574-12607074 GCA_030159115.1 Actinidia arguta var. hypoleuca | reverse complement strand
TGAACTTTGGGATGTATTGCATGCTAGATATCTGGATGGCAACACAACAAGTAAGAAGTTTCTTGTTAGTCAATTCATGAATTATTGCATGGTTGATAGTAAGTCTATCATTGATCAATTGCATGAGATACAATATATTCTCAATCAATTTAAAGTTAAAAATATGAATATCGATGAACCAAATGTTGTGTCTTTTATGATTAATAAACTTCCACCATCATGAAAAGGAACTTACTCTTGAACAACTATAGTTTCTATGATTACAAGAGGAAGATTCTAGTTCCAACAAGCAAAATTGTAAGCGTAAGTTTCAAGATCACTATAGTCCTAAAAAAGAAAAAAAATATGATCCTAAAATTGCAAGTTGATGAAATTGTGACAAACCTGGGCACATTAAAAGAGATTGCTGAGTCTTAAAAAGTTAGAAAATTGGTTAAAAACTAGGAGCAGCAGAGGCAAATAATTTCAAATTCGTTGTTGTCATTTTTTTAGGTTAATGTTCTCGAGGATGTTGGAGATTGGTTGATTAACTCAGGCAGACGATGCATGTGTGCATAAAAAAAAGTTCTTTATTGACTATTATTCAGTTAAAGATGACATTATTCTCTACTGAAGGGGATTGTATCCCACAGTGGTGCATAATTTTTAAAAAAATTTCCTTCTTTCAGCTCTTAAGTTATGTAGATCATACAACGTTAACCGAGAGAGAGTCAGATATACCTTGGATATCACAAGAAAATCAAAATTGAGGCCCAAAGTGTTGTAGCCTTGATCCGCTAACTGCGCCTACTACCATACTACTGCTGCCTACCACTTTGCACCAGTGCCCCTATACTCGCGTGTTGCTCCCTACATTAGGGGGCCACAGCTGCGGGTTGTAGCCTATGCTGAGGTTCTGCGGCTATGGATTGCAGCCTACGATGGGATGCCGTGGTTGCAGGTTAGCCTACATTGGGTTGCTATTAAGGGTCGTCAATGGGTCGGGTTGGGCCGACTCAGCCTATTTTTGGCTGGGTGGGCTCAATGAGCATTGACTGGTCAACGGGACAGCCCCGTCCATGGGCCAAAAAGATGTGACCCAAGACCAGTCCTAGTCTTAAGGGAAATGAGTCTATGGGCCTGGACTTATAGGCCTTTAAATAAGTTTTTTTAAATATATTTTATTCTAAATTAAAAGACTAAAAACATCAAAGAGGAAAAAATTAACGCGTAAGTAAATGAAATCATCCATATATATTGATTTTTTACATATAAAATATAAAATATTATAAACAATTGAAGTTAGAGTGAGATATTGCATCACTACAGTATAAGTATATCCTAACTAGGTTGGTACATATATATCTGTCAATTATTCGCATAACTCCCCCCCCCCCCAAAAAAAAAAAGTTACTAATTTCATGAGATAATAAAAAGTGATACATGAAATAGAAAAAAATTATTTGTCATTATTCAATCATTCGGGCCCCAAGTCATTGGTCAGGCCTTCGGGTTGGGCCTTGGGTCGACCCATGGGCTTCAAAATTGGACTCAGGCCCAGTCCATATGGCTTGGGCTCTCTGGGCCATGGGTCGTGGGCTTTTTGATAACCCTTACTTATCGCGGCTGTGGCGTTGCTGTCGTTGACTAGTTGATGCGCCTACAAATCTCAGGCTTATTTTTTATCAAAATCTAATCTTAAATACTTTAAGATTATTTTTCTAGTTTCCTAAACCCTTTGATCTTGTCTCATTTTTTTTCTCAACCTTCACAAATCCTTCTAAAGTGTGGGCTCACAAATTTTTTCTCTCAAAAAATTCAATAGGGAATTAATTCTAAAGGATTGACAACCACATATCATATATATAGGCTATGTTTCCAACTAGGACAAGGATATAGATATTAGGGAGTCCAAGTTTGGCTCTAAAGAAACTACTAAAAGTTCAAGTTATCTCATAACTTAATTTAATAATTTAATTAATCTAAATTAATTTCACTAAATAATCTGGATTGTACTTAAAAATATAAAAAAATTAAAATACCATCATCGCTATTTTAATTTCACTAAATAATCTTGTTAACTAACTTTGGTTTTCCTTTTGCAGCTATGTCGAAGAAGATTAACATGAAAAAACTTGCCTAAATGGCGAATGGGACAACCGCGGTGGCAAAGGGCATGGTAATTGGTGAGAAGCGCTCCCTAGATGAGGTTCCCAACATCTCGCATGTGAAATAGGGCAAGAAGGAGGCAGACGCCAAGAAAAAGGGATCCATGTCGCCACCCGAGGAGAAGAAAAAGGCTTCATCCAAGTCCAAGTCAACACCAAGCCAAACGGAAAGCAAGGTGGTGGCATGTGCTGTAGTCCTTAGGGAGGGGACCTCGGCTAACCCTGGGGTTGACTGGGGGCCCAATGCCTCTTTCTTGGAGAATCCCAAGGTGATGGAGAAGCTCCTTCAAGGGCTCGTCTTGCTCGCCGATCAGGAGGAGCTAGACAAGATGGACCTCGATCGGGCAATCACA
>BRYE01000014.1:12589574-12597074 GCA_030159115.1 Actinidia arguta var. hypoleuca | reverse complement strand
AGGATAAATGGTTAGAGATGGCAAGGTCTGAGCAAAAAAGTTTGAATACATCATTTTTGAATTGCTTTGCGTTGTCTGAGATGATGACCTCTGGAATCCCAAATCAGCAAATGATGTTTTTTCAAACAAAATTCTTGGCATTCCTTTTAGTGATTTTGGTGAGGGGTTCCATTTTCACCCATTTCGTGAAGTAGTCTACGGCGATGATCAATAATTTTCTCTATAATGGAGCTCTAGGTTGAGGTCCAAGCATGTCTATCCTTCACTGAGCAAAGGGCCATAGGCTGGTCATTGAAAATTTGTTGCACTTTTGGATGCAATGTCATTGCATCTTGTTCTATGTGAGACCAAAAATACCCTTGACAAATTGCCTTCCTAACCAGTGATCTTGACCCGGAATAATTTTCGCAAATGCCTTCATAGATTTTCCTAAGTAAATAATCCGCTTCCTCAGGTCAAAGACATCTCAAGAGTGGTCTTGAAAAAGATCTCTTATATAAAGTCCCATGGAGGAGGCAAAATATGGTTGATCGATACTGGATCCATCTTGCCTGGAGTTTATCTGATGGTAGCTCCCCATCTTTAAGATACACGATGATGTCATCCATTCACGTTGGACTTGTTGCCTTTTAATACACAATTTTGGCGACGTCGATGCTTGGGTTTGCAAGAACTCTAAAGGGATGCTCTTATCGAGATGAAATTAAAGGTTGAGGCTAGGTTAGCTAGGGCATCAGCTTTCTTGTTCTCTTTTCGAGGTATTTGGCGAATCTTGAAATCCTTGATCATCATTGACATGCCCTTCACCACATCAAGATATGCCACCATTCAGAGATCTTTGATGAGGTAATTGATTGGACTGCATAATTATAATCTAAGCGCCGTTAAACTGACCTAAGTTGTCCCTAGATTAGGTTAATTATATCTTTTTATTGTATTTTATATTTAAAGTCATATTTGAGTTCATTACAGATTAAATATTGATAAAGAAGAGAATTTGAAGTCTTAAAAGTGATCCAAAATGCGAGCACGCTTATCGAGGCTCATTGCTGGGAATTGAGAAAGTTTTCATCCGAAACTCAGAATGGAATAAAAGATATTCCGTTGGAAAGATCTCACAAAATTATGCAAATTCACTTTTAATGATTATCGTGAGATATGAACTCTAAGAGCTTCAAAATAGACTAAGAAGAAAAAAAGAAAAAAAAAGTCGAATATAGCTCGAAATATACACCGTTCGAACTCCAAAAATAGGCATCAACTAGCGTTCCAACGCTGTGAAGGAAAGCATGAGAAATTACTCCTAGCGTTCGAACTCCAAAAACACAAAGGAACCAGAGTTTGAACGCTAACAGATTTTGTTGAAAAACATGTTGTAGTATTTTGGCCATAACTTTTTACTCAAAAGGCCAATTGAGCTTATATTTCATGCGTTGGAAATAGGACTTCAAGGAATACAACTTTGTTTCTAATAAGCATTGCCTAAATCGATCTCTAAAGTGGTTAAAATAGAGATGAAACAGACGGGTAAGAAGAAAACTAAGCAAGAATTCTAATCTCGCTAGGAGTCGAATTGTATAGCCTATATATACTTCCTTACGTTTTTATGAATTGGATACATTATTTTTTAGGATTTTTCCTCCTAACTTAGTTTTTTATAGTTTTAATAATTCTTGTAATTGATTACATTTAATTTACGTTTAATCAATTAGATTTCGCGCGTTGTTTTATAATTTTTCTACCGTTAATTTACGTTCTTTAATTTTTAATTATTCATATTAGTACTCATATTTTAAAATATTTTTTATATTTAATTATTTATTTTTCATAGCCATGCGTGGCTAATTTTTTCAACTCGAGATTAATTGTGAAAATTGATTAGGGTTCGAGGATGAACAGTGGAGGTAAATTTTGATTTCACCGTTAGATTTTTATGATTTTTATTCTTCTTTTTCTTCGTTCTAAATACTTTTAAAAACTTGGACGTCCTATTATGTTCAGTAACGCTTATTCATGAATTGCTGACTCAGTATAATATTGCCTTGTAACGTTTATGTGTGAGTTGGGTTCAATATATGTGTTGCGCGAATCGATGATGCACGACTATGATTAAAAAAACCAGATTAAAACAACTAGATTTATTTTAAAAGTTAAAAATTATAAGAACAAGTGTTTTTAAAATCTAAATCTTCTGAATCCGAGACTCACAACGTAGTCGAAGGATTTGAGTTATATGAAGCCTCCATTGGAATTATAAGAAACTCGATTGGTTAGATCATTGATTCTGAGGCATTTTTAATATCAATTTTAAATCAGTTTAATTGCTTTCATAATTTAGATTTCATTTAAATTAATCAAAAATCAAAATACAAGATTTTTATTTTTTTCTTTTTGAAGCATTAGTTAGGATATAGTTAGGATTGATCTATAGTGTTTTAGTTATCTTGTGATTACCTTGACACTGCTCCTTGTGGAATCGATACTCGTACTTTAAGTTTATTACTAATTCGCGACCGGTACACTTACGGTAAGAAATTCACTTCTGGAGCGAAGATAGTAATCTCCTTGGACTTGATTTATCAGAAGTTGAGAATCACTGTAGGCATCCAAGGAATCTACTCCCAATTCAGTTGTTACTCTCAATCTGTCGAGGAGAACTTTACATTCAACCTCATTTTGGTGGCTTTAAATCAGATCCGTATAGCATACTCCATTTGCTCTCTTGAAGGGGTCTAAAGAACAAGTCATGCACCACAACCATGTTGGTTGGATGACCCATCTACGAATAGTTTCCATCTAGTGATATCATCATCTTAGTTCTGCTCTCTTGGGGCCTCCACCTCTGGGTTTGGAGCAATGTGATACGTGAACTCAGCCATAAAATCAGTCAATGCTTAGGCTTTGATCGCCATTCTTGGCTGATAGTTAATGTGGAACTCGTTCAACTCAATGAACCATTTGAGTATTTTCCCGGAGGCATTAGGTCATTGGAGAATCTGCTTCAGGGTTTGATCTGTGAACACAACAATAGGATGTGCTTGGAAGTAATGAAAAAGCTTTCTTGCTTCGATCATAAGGACATAAGCGAGCTTATCAATCTTTAGGTCTCTCGTCTCTGCTCCTATGAGGACCTCACTTCCATAGTAAATTGTCCTATGTACTTTATCTTTTTCCTTGATGAGTACTGAACTCGCCGCGGTGGGCGACACGGACAAATGCAGGATGAGCTTCTCACCTAAGTTGGGAACTGTGAAGAGAAGGGGCAATTTCAAATATTCTTTTAGCTGTTGGAATGCCACCTCGAATTCTTCTGTCCACTCAAAGGCCTTATTTTTTCTTAGAATCAGAAGAATAACAAACATTTATCTGCTGGTTTCGAAACAAATCTATTAAGTATCGCAACCCTCCTGGTCAATTGTTGCACTTCATGTATGTTCCTGGGCGAGCTCATTGATACCATAGCTTGAATCTAGTCAGGATTCACCTTAATTCCTCGTTTACTTATTAAGAAGCCCAAGAATTTTCTAGATGATATGTCAAAAATGCACTTGGGGGGGGGGGGGGGGGTTAACATCATGCGATATTTACAAAGGATATCAAACATTTCTTCCAAGTGGGCGACGTGATCAGTTGCTTTGAGGCTTTTCACCAACATGTCATCAATGTAGACCTCCATTATTTTCTTGATCTTCTCTTTGAACATTCTGTTGACTAATCTTTGGTATGTCGCCTCTATATTTTTCAATCCAAATGGCATGACCTTGTAGCAATATAGTCCTCATTTTGTGATAAAAGAAGTTTTCTCTATGTTAAGAGGATGCATTTTGATTTGATGATATCCCAAGAAAGTGTCCATGAAACTAGTGAGTTCATGCTTGGGGAAGTTGCATCAACAGTCAAATCAATTTTTGGTAGAGGAAAATTGTCTTTAGGGCAGGCCTTATTTAGGTAAAATCAACACAAACTCTCCATTTCCACCCTTTTTAGGGGCGATGATGACGTTGTCCAACCAATCTGGGTAGTGCGATTCTTTGATGACTCCGGCCTTGATGAGCTTGGCCACCTCTTCCTCTATGACTTCAACCGTTCTGGGGTGAACTTCCTTCTTTTTTGGTAGACTAAGGGGTGATCAAGGTCAACGATAAGCTTATGGATGATGATTTATGGATCTATTCTAGGTACGCCACTTTGTGATCATGCAAATACGTCATAATTTTTCTTCAAAAAATCCACAAAAGCATCTTGTAGTTCTTCAGTCAATTCAGTCCCAATCATAACATGATGATCTGAATAATTGGGGTGTATAGAAATAGGAGTTACCTCCTCGAGAGGCTTGGTATTTTCTCTCTCTCAAGGATTAGTAAGGGGCATATCCTCTATTTCATCTCTCATTGCCTCTATCTCATTATCATTTATCTGTAGTTTTTATTTGGCACTTGGTGTTAGAATGGAGTTGGTCTTCATCACCATTATGACGCACTATTTAGAAACTTTTTGGTCGCCCCTTACCTTGCCTATCCCAGTAAAAGTAAAAAAAATTATCATCAGGTGATAGGTAGAAGTAATGGCTCTGATTTTTTCCAAGGTGGGGTGATCTAAGATTGCATTGTAGGGCAAATGACAATCTACGATGATGAAATCCTGCCATACTATAGTCTGGTAGGGTTCTGCCCCTGAGATTAAAGGGCAACTTGATCCGCTCGAGGGGACTAATTGAACGCCCCTAAATCTGACTAGAGGAGTGTGAAACGGGTGGAGCCTGTCTTGCCCTATCCTCATCTTGTCAAATGTCGAGAACACAAAATATTTGCATAACTCCTGTTATCAATCAGGATCATTTGAACGTTGAAATTGGTGATTGTGGCAGATATAACCAATACATCATAAGAGAGGAGATGTAAGCCTCTCAAATCTTCATTGGTGAAGGTGATGGGTTGGAGAGCTTCAATCATAAGTGTGGAGAGGTTGTAAACCTCCTCTTCTGCTCGCCAATTAGCCTCTCTAGCGTGCCTCTTCCAGGATGAGATTGAACATTCTCCCAATCCCAACCCTCCATGGATACTTTGGATATCACTTGTTATTGGCCTGTTATCTGTGTATCCTCTGTCATGTGATTCTGGTCTTGGGCAATCAACAACAAATTTTCTCAAGTATCCTCTCTTGATTAGATCAGTTATCTGCTCCTTCAATTGGAAGTAATCTTTAGTATTGTGGAACTCACAATAGTTGTTCTTATTCCTTTGGAGGGGATTGGTCTTGATTTTCCTAGGCCACTTTACAAAGTTTTCATTCTTGATCTCCATGAGTACCTAGGCTATAGGGGCGATGAGAGGAGGCAACATCAAGTCGGGTCGGTGAGGTGGAGTGCGCGACGTCATTCATTAATTCGTCCCCTTACATCTCACTCAGATCTTTTACTTTTCAGCTCGCCCTATAGTCCGATTGTCGGGTATCAGGTTTCTTTCTCTTGTGATCATCTCTTCCTCGCCTCCTATGTTTGGTATTTTCCAATTTTTCTACTGCAATGTGTTTGTCGGCCTTGCTCTAGAGTGCCGACAAGGTTTGGGGGACATTTTTGGAGAGGGAATCGAATAGTGGGCCTGGACGTAGACCTTCCATCATCGCCATGACTACCACTTTGCCACTAGGATCTTCTATTTATAGGACGGCCTGATTAAAGCTATTAATGTAATCTTTCAAGCTCTCTCCATCTTTCTAGTGGATTGTGAAAAGGTGGGAGGCATTCTTCTGCTTGACTTTGCAGCTCATGAAATTGGTGACAAAAGCCTGCTCAGGTCGCCAAACGAATCAATGGTTCTAAGAGACAATTTTTTGAACCATGATCTCGCTTGCCCCTTTAAGGTTTGCTAAAAAAGCTTTACACATCACTTCGTCTGAATACCCCTACTGTATCATTTAGTTCTTGTATGAGTCCATGTGGTCCATGGGATCTGTCTTTCCTTCGTATACCTCGAGTTGGGATGACAATTTAAATTTTGATGAAACTCTGACTTTCATCACTCTCTCCATAAATGGAGGATCGGTTTGCCTTATCAAGGCATCTACAATAACTGTGGCATTTGCGTCGGTATTGATGGCATCGATCTGTTCATCCAGGTCTTTAAATTTCTAGGTGGTGGACTTATCGTGGCGCTTGTGTGCTTGGTCATCACGGCGAGGTGATCTTCCCCTTCTTCTGGTTTCCTCACCCACCGTATCCTGAGTTTAGCTAGATGATCGAGACTCTGACACGATGGCAATAAGTATCGCACTTAGTTTCAACTAAACTTCACACATATAATGAGGTTACAAAGTTCGAAACAAGGCACAACAATAGTTTATAGGAACTCAATCCCAACCTTTTATTACACCACCAATAATATAGGAATACACTTAGAATTTCGGAGAGAAACTCTCTGCCTCAATCTTGGCGCGCACAGTCAATTTTTATAGGGACTTTTACATGCAGTTAGAACTTTTAGCCCTAACTGCTTATAACATTTGGACCAATAACATTACAGCCCTTACAATAACTGTTCAGACATGCATATCATTATTACAAGTGTAATAACCAAACACCAACAACTATTTTGCTTGTAACTGCCTGTTTGTGCACGTCCCATGTGCGCCCAGGCATTCCCACACTTGAGTCTAAGTAACCAGCAATCTTGTCTAGCAATGTGTTGAGTCCATGTCAATGCCATGCCCTCATTTGTTCACAGCCCACACTATAGTACATTAAAGCACTATTCTGCCTGCGCCTTGCATCTGCTTCACAGCATCACTGCCTTGAACATCTACCCTCTTGTAAAGGCATGCCTTCCTCATACCTTTGCCATTGGGGTGGCGCGGGTGTAAGATGCCACCATGCACCAACCCTTATCATGTTAAGGGACTAAGGTGCTAACATACCACGCTTACCAGAAGAAGCCGATGTCCATGTCGGTAGGGTCTTCAAATAGTCATCGATCTGCCTTTCAAATTGCCACAGCATGACATCCTTCTCCCAGCTTACATCGAAATCTGAAAACCTTTTCCACTTGACAAGGTAATGGGTTCTTCGATTCTTCTTGCTCATGCCTTCCATCTTGTGATCCAAAATGCCTTCAACTTTTCTATCGAACTACTTTCTAATCACCGACGGAGCACGCTTCAGACTCTGCACATGTCATGATTTGGTCCAAAAAGTTAGTTGTAATATGGGAAATACCGCGATATAGTCGTGTATCTTCCTCCGACTTAAAGCGTCAGCAACCTCGTTATGACGTCCAAGCTTGTGCCACCAATCAAAGTCGTATTCCTCAAGGAACTCCCGCCATCGTGCTTGACTTGAGGATAACTTTTTTTGATATTTGAAGAATGTAAGGGCTATGTTGTCAGTGATCACCAAGAACTTGGTGCCTAGCAAATAAACCTGCTAGGTTTGAAGGTAATGCACCACCGCAGTCATCACCTTCTCATGTGTCAAATACTTCTTCTTAGCATCATTAAACTTACGAC
>BRYE01000014.1:12572074-12587074 GCA_030159115.1 Actinidia arguta var. hypoleuca | reverse complement strand
GAATCAAACCTGACAAAGGAGTCTTCTATGCACAAATTATGTTTAACAACTGGAGTGGATTGACTTTGGTTGTATTCGAATTAGATCTCTCTCTACTTCCATCAGTAACAATGGCATTCAATGCCTCACGCTTTGGACAATCTTTTGCTCGATGCAGGCCATCACAAATAAAACAACCTTTATTCTTTTGGCCCACTTTGCTTTGTGAATCATCCACCTTTGGTTTGAATCTCGAGCCATTGTCTTTCCCATTCTTCCATCCAAACTTGTTATTAATGCCCTTCTTGTCCCACTTTTTATCCTTCCCTTTCTGTTTGGATTTATTGGACTCTGAAGTCAAAGGATTGCCCAATTTGTAATCCAACAAACTATCGACAATAGCAATTGCTGAGGGCAAATATGATGCCTAAGTGATGTAATTCCAACTGCGCCCAATTCAACAACTCAGTCATGAAATTGAAGAGTTTGTCTTCCTCAGACATGTTCCTGATATCCAACAAGAAGGAACTGGATTGTTTCACATATTTACTCACTGTGCCTGTATGCTTCAAACGCCGTAGTGACTCCTTTACAACTCAAGATGAATTGCAAGGCAAGAATTGATCCTTCAATTCCTTCTTGAGGGTGTCCCAAGTCTCGATCAAGAGACGTGTCTCATCACCCATTTGCATTTTCCACTAGAGTTTTGCGTCTCTAGAGAGATACATACTAGTGAATAAAACCTTGTCACCATCTGAAATGCGTGCAGCCTTGAAGTAAAAAATTTCAACTCTTTGGCACTCCGTGCGCCACCAAAGGATTTTGGTTCAGGAACTTTTACTTTGTAGGAAACATTAGCACTGTAGGCACTACCAGTGACCACCTTCTTTACGAATGAAATTTCAAATTCCACATCATGGAGGTTTTCCCTTAGTGTCTCTATCAACGTCGGCATGTCACCTATCATTTTTGTAAATCGTGTTTCCGACTCAGCAACGTGCTTTTCATGGGACTCTCTTAAGGCTAGAAAGCCTTCTTCCAAACATCCAATCGATCCACTATGGAATGAGTTTCATTGGGAGTGGCACCGACCAAGGCTTTCAATCGTGTTACACGATCTTGAACCAATTCCAATCTATCGGCCATTGTAAGGAAGAGTAAATTTAGAAGAATAATCAAGAACAAACTGCACTCTGATACCAATTGTCACAGGATCAATTTTTTGACTCAAATTTGCCTGCGATGGCACTAAGTATCACACGTAGTTTCATCCAAACATCATACACATATAATGAGGTTACAAAATTTGGAACAAGGCACAACAATAATTTACAAGAACTCAATCCCAACCTTTTATTACACCGGCAATAATATAGGAATACACTTATAATTTTGGACAGAAACTCTCTGCCTCAATCCTAGCATACACAGTCCCCTTTTTATAGAGACTTTTATATGCAGTTAGAACTGTCAGTCCTAACTGCTTATGACATTTGGACCAATAACATTACAACCTTTACAATAACTATTTTAGATATGCTTATATTTATTGCAAGTATAATAACCAAACACCAGCAACTGTTTTGCTCCCATGTGCGCCCAAGCATGCCCAAACTTGAGTCTTAAGTAACCAACAATTTTGTCCAGCAACGTGTTGAGTCCATATCAATGCCATGTGCTCATTTGTTCACAGCCCACACTACAGTGCATTAAGGCATTGTTCTGCCTGCACCTTACACCTACTTCGCAACATCATTGCCTTGAACATTCGCCATCTTATAAAGGCATGCCTTCCTCATTCCTTTGCCATTGGGGTGGCACGAGTGCAAGATGCCACCATGCACCAACCCTTATCATGTCGAGAGACTAAGGTGCTAACACTAATTTATTTAAGAATAGTTCCTGAAGAAAATAGGGGAAGACAACTTAGTGACGGTGTTGTAAAGGGATGCTTGGATTGGGTTCGGGCTATGCTAGATGATAAAAGATTTGTTGACCCAAGCCCCTCTCTGTACGGCATTAGTTTAAGTCTCTTAAAGGCATTGGTATGAACACTGATACAGTATGATAGAGACACACGGACGTGTAAATTTTTAAAATGTGATGGGTTCACACAATTTATATAGTATAACGTCTTCATAAAAAAGCAAAACTTATTCAGTTTTCACTTATCAAAAGAAAAGAGGATATCCATTTTTCATGTTACAAATATATTTATATATTAAGCTATCAAAACCGTAAATTTTTAATTCCCATATATATGCCACAAAGTAAAAGGGGATAGAAAGTTCTATTGCATTTTTTAAAAACTTTATTTCCAAACGATTGAAGATATTGCTGATCAAAATAAGATTGAAGATATTAATAGGCTTTAAGGTTTTCGAAACTAAAATACCAAGAGGAGGATACAAATGTACAAATTTATATTGTTTTTTTTTCTAACATTCGCCCAGAAGTTGTATTCAAATTTGTTTCTGGACTCTCATGTGTTTCGTGTGTGTCCAAGTCACAGACATGCTAGTCTTGAATCTGTTCAACATGTGTCGAATTATAGAAATTTGACTATAAACTTGTAGAAAATGTCAGAGGCATGTCTGGTCGATACGAGTGTCTGTCCAACATAGATAAGCTAGTTTATAGTTCAAAGATGCTAAATTTTGTACTTTCTCAACCAAGGGTGGAGGATTCAAAGTTGAGGGTGAGCATGGTGGTTTGGATGTTAGAAGCCTACTCATGGAGTCCAAGGTTTAAACCATAGAGGACAACTAACACTTCTCCCACACTTCCTTGCAGTTTAATAAAAATATTTGTATCCAGCTGATTCTTACCTTTTATTTCCCTTTACAAGAAACCAAATTACATGGGCACTTTGATAGGAAAATGTTTTAGTTCTTAATGTGGAGCATTGCTATGCAGGTCCGATACCAAAGCAGAAAAAGACTTGCAGAGCAACGTGCCCGAGTGAAAGGGCAATTTGTTCTTCAAGTTCAAACTGACCTACCTCCTGAAACCTGATCTGCAGATGGTCACCCCTTAAATGTGTTGATGCTCGTTTGCTTCATTCCATGAGACATGGCTGAAATTTTTTCCCCTTGACTACCAGTTATAATTAAATGATCCTGGTTCTTTTCACACAGGTAATACATATATTTTGTACACTTTGTACTTCACAGAAATTTAGGTGGCATGATAATGTGACTGACATTTGTGCGGGAGGTTGACATAGGGCATAGGTTTTAACCGGATATTTCGCTTGCATTTAGTTAGAAGGTAGTGTTTGTAGTTCTCTAGTTGTGTGGCGTCGCCTTATCTTTGCAAGGAAAATGGGCTTCTTGAGTTGTTCTACAATATCTGCCTCCTATGTATACAAATTAGCCAGATGAGCTAAACTTAAAGCATTTAGTCAGGTCATTTGTTTTATTGTTATGGATAAACGTATTTCATTAGTGGAGTTTTACTATTGGAATGTGCCTTATTACTACTTTGTGCACACTCCTGGTTTCGTATTACTACATGTAATCTCTGTTTATACAGTGGTCATCAACTCCTCTATAAAGTTAGTTTTATAGCGGACCTTCTCGCTCTTAGTTTCGCCCGTCTTCCTTAAAACAAAACTGTTTGCAACTTTATTAACCTTCTGTGATTGGAAAAGTTGTTCTTTGGAGTAAAAATGAAAGAAAAGAAGTGTAGAATAAAGAAGAGCACTAGTTGATCGATGCAGAAAATAAACAAATGTGATGTGAGGTGCAAAGAGACTTACCACTTCAAAACAAATTAATAAGACAACACTGTATAGTGTTTTGAAGAGACCTAATTTCCTCTAACTTTTGTTCAATCTGTCCCGCATATTCTTCCTATCCTTCGGCTTCTTCCTCTTTTTCACTCGCCATAATCACCCAACTCTCTCTCTCTCTCTCTCTCTCTCTCTCTCAAATAAATTTGTAGCCTTTCTCAAATCTTCTTCCATGGCCGAAGACACCAGCCCATCAGAGTTGCAGAGCAAGATGGTTGAGGATCATAAACACAAGGGAAGCGGCATGCGTTTCCGCTACGCCCTTAGAGAAGCAATAATTGGCATGGCAGTCTTCAACCTCAATAACCTCCCCACCACCGTTCTTATCCGCCACTATGCATTCAGCATCATAACAACAAACCAAAATGAGCGAGTCTTAATTTTTTACGACCATCTTTTGGCTTTCGTGTTGTACCATAACCAGATGATCACGCTGCCGGTGAAGCTGCTGCCACTTTTTCAGGAATAGAACAGCACGGTACAGTTGGCATGGGTACTGGGCGGTGGTGGGGTGGTGCCAGTGTCACCGGAGGTTTGTTATAAGTTGGGGATGGAGGAGGCCTATGGGACGGTTGGTTTTGAGGCTAGTTTTTTCTAGGAAGTTCAGATGGAAGGCTGGGGCTATAACCACTAGGCATTATTGCACCTCCAGTTTGCGATGTTGGTGTATAATTTAGCAATATCATCTGGCTTGGCTAGTTTGTAACCCTTTTCCTCCTTAATTAAGCCCCCCTAATTAATATTGTGTGTGTTTAATTTCTACGTATTTTGTATGTTAGTAGTAGAAGTTTTCACCAGAAAAAGGCTCAGTTCTTCTTCATCATCTTCTTCTTTTAGTTTTATCGTTGGAACATGATTGACAGACTTTAATAGAAGTCATGTCGGTATTTGGGGTAGGGCGTAAAAAATTGGGAACTTGCACTGAAAGAAAGGAGAGTTTGAGAGTGCACTAAAAGAGTCCGATGAATAACCCCTTTTTCTCTAGTGACAGCCAGATGAATGTAGAGAGAGAGAGAGAGAGAATAGGCTTGCTCTCTATTTTCTATAGAACCAAAGTTTAAGAACTCTCTTTCTTGCTCTCTTATTTTCTCATGCCACTGTCTTGACCATTGGAGAGCCATCCGCATAATAGCTTTGGGAGGTCCTTCTCATGGTTACTATCTTGTAGGCTCAATTGAGAAGAGTTAAAACCACCAGGAACCTCCTAGCATCACCACTTTGTATGCACTTGATTTCTTTCCACCCCACAATTAGCGTCGTTTATGGAAAATCAATTCCAGACACGACAAAGTTAATTCCGATGGTGTCTAAAAGCAACAATGGTGGTAGAGGCATTGGTAAGCCATGAGGGAGTCCCCTTTCGTACGAAAAACATCGGTAGAGAAGGGAACGAGGCTCTTGAACCACTCAGAGGGTGGTCGTGGGTCCTCTTGGGCACCGAACAAGGCAACCAAAACCCATTGGCGACGAAGATCATCAAGACGAGGCCATAAGGATGATGGTGTTACAAATGGACAAGATGAGACAAATATTGGTTGCCAACAACTTAAAGCTGCCATCCAACAAGGTAGGCGAATCGTCATCTGAGGTCAGAGCGGTTAAGCAAGATGTCTTACCTTGGGGTGGTGGCTCAAAGGCAAAAAGGGGCTTGTTCGCATTAGGACAAGCTGCACAGTCATAGTGATAGTCGAACTGTGGTTTCAAGCAAGCGGAAGGATCCACCGAGTTGAGCTATCTCCGACGTGGACCTTCACCATGCATTGAACATGAAGCGAGGTAAGGAAGATGGAGATTTATGAGTCAAGTTGTTACCAAAGCTAGCTGTTGTGGCAAAGTTAACTCATGCGGCTAAATTGATGGCTATGGCCCCAAGATCAATTCACATGGAACAACTTCTCTTGAGTATCAGTCCCTATTCACACCCAAGATTGAGGGAATGAAACCTCTAAAAAAGTTCAACCCACCCAAATTTACTATGTATAACAGGAAATTAGACCCGAGGTTGCACATCAGCCATTACTGGCAGATGATGGTGCTATGGAGCTACCTTGACGCACTGATGTGCTTGTGTTCCCCTTAAACATGGGAGACCTTGGTTTGAGAAAATCCCACCTGGCTCCATAACAGATTTCATTCAACTATCTAAGTCTTTTGTAGCTTGATTCGTCAATAACACAAAAGCTCCTAAAGGAGTCAGCTCACTCTTAACATTAAGGAAGGGAAAGAACGAAATGCTCCTCAATTATAGTAAGAAGTATTAAGAGCTATACAACGAGATTGATGGTTTCTCATAAGAGCTAGCGATGGTTAGCTATAAGCTCGGGTTCACTCTTGGGGAGAAGCTCTGGGATGACTTCACTCTTTATCCATCAACCGAGTTGTAGACTTGATGGCCCAAGTAAAGAAGTACACCTAGTTGGAGGATGACCCTAGATTCGCAGAACAACAAGAATGGCATTATCCCAAGGAAAAAGCTCGTTCAAATGCCACAAAGAAAGTGCGAAAGAATGGAAAGGACATATCAAGCAAGGAGTTCATGTGATTTTCAAAACGCCAATCTACAAACTCTTGGACCGCATCTGAGATAAGTTGTACTACAAGAAGTCAATCCCAATGGGTGGCGATGCGAGTAAGAGGAATCAAAGGTGGAAATGTGCTTACCACAAAGAAAAGGGGACATACTTGAGAACTGCAATGTCTTGAAGTTTTTTTCTTGATCAGCTCGTGCAGGCTAGACACTTGCAAGAATATGCTTTATCAGGAGAAAAAAAAGGTAGAAGAAACCAAGGTCAGACCTAACCCATGTTTCGACCGGGGTAAGGAAGAGACGGACAATGCCATAGAGGATGATCTCCCCCTTGACATTATTCACATGATCAGGGGTCCTCATGACCTTGAGCTAGAGAATAGGATACGGGGGACCGGATATTCGGATAGTCAATCAAATGCGTGACATGAAAAAGAGAGCGAAAAAACATATTGCAAGCACTTTTGAACTAGTTTAACCAATCTATAATGAACCCAAGTTCTAGGGGCAATGAACTCCTATAACCTCTATAATGGTCAACCGAGTTCATGCGAGTTGGGAGCAATTGTAAGGAGATAAAATGTCCAATCACCATTGTGGCCGAACTCGTGCGTCGCCACCGGACTGTTGCTCTATAGCAAGTGCGAGGTGCCACCTCAGTGTGGTAACTGAGAGGACGAGCATAATGACCATCAAGACGGATGTACTTGATTAAGATGTAGGGGCACAAGATAGTATACATGTGAAGTTTCCCCTGGCATCTACACGCTTGGGCTAAAGTTTCTATGACATGACAGGCTAGATACCAACACATCATTAGGAGCATGATTGGGTCAACTATCTACTCACTAACACAGGACCTAGCGCGTTTCCACACGTGCCGAGCTACACTATAAAAGGAAGATTTATATCTATTGAACTGGTATGAATGAACTTTCTTTCTCTAACTTGAATTTTCTCTCTCTAGAACCAAAGCCTAAGAGCTCCATCTCTTGCTATCTTGTTTTCTCTAGTCACTAACTTGACTGTTGGAGAGTTATCTCTAGAATAACCGTTGGAGAGCCTTCACCAAAATAGCTCTGGGTGGTTCTTCTCATGGCTATTATCTTGCAAGCTCGGTCGAGCAGAGTTAGAACCACCGGGAACCTCTTAGAGCCACTTCTTTGTCTATACTCGATTTTCATCCACTCCACAAAAAATATAAAAAACAAAAGAAATAATTAATAAATTTGACGATTCAGGTAGTGGCAACTCCATAAATTTTGTGTAGTGGTGACAAAATAATGAACTTTTACAAATTTTGTATACTATAATTTATAGTTATTACCATCTATGAACTATTTCCGCATTTCCATTGCTATTAAATTACAGCCTCATTTAATTAAGACGCAAGAAAATCACATATATTTTTAAAAAGCATTTATGATAATACATGGATACACGTTTTTAACCCTTCGATTATCTGAAGTTATATTAAAATGATTAGTATACACTTGAAGTAACACATATTGCCTTGCCTACATCAATGAACTCCCTCGGTCTCTAGATACTAAGAACAATAGACAATTTGCCTTGCCTATTTCATATAAGTAGATGCTTGTTAATACTCTACCACAATTGTATAATTTTCATAGACAAATAATTCAAGAACACCGTCACATAATTTTGGAGGAATTTTGTTTATAAAAATTAGTCTTTGATTATTTTATCCAATGCATAGCATGCATGACCAATAAGATGCTTAAACATATATAACTCTTAGAGGGAAAGAATTAGATACAAACCTAATATTTGGCATACGTACAAAGTATCTCCTCTTAAGACTTAAAATCACAACATCATGATTGAGAGGTTAAGCCTTTACCATTTAAATTAATGTCTCCCACTAGTTTATATATATATGTAGCTATACACATCTTAAAGAAATATGATATAGAAAAAATATTTTATGCAAAAACTTTATTTGAATGATGTGATAGTGGATGAACAATTGTTGAGGCATCAAGAAGGGTTTAAACCTAAGTCGCAAATTTGTGGTGTGGGAGCGAGAGCATGGGAATGTTTATTTTTAAAATTCATATAGTTGAGAGCGCTACAAGAGCGTGTATATTTTATAATTTTTTATATATTAATATAGGTAAATATTTAATAAATTATTCATAAAGTTTTTATGTCATACATATTTATTTTAGATATTGTTGTAGTAGAAATCTGAGGCGAGTAACCAATAGTTAGAATTGCTCGTAAGCTCAGTATTGACCTCGGCTATGACTTGCGGAAGAGAACAAATATTACCAGCCGGTGTGATGTCGCTACAAACCCCTCCAGTGTGGAGATGAGATTAAGGCGAGCAAGCTAGACAGAGCAAGAAAAGTACTAGAGCTCTCAGAATGAGAAATGAGTTTTTTCATACCTTTTTCTAGTGAAGGGTTAGTGGCCTTTTATAGATAAAGAATGGAGTGTTGTGCAAGCAAATCACGACAAAATCATTGGGTAGCCAAGTATGGAAGGCAATCCCTAGGATATTGGAGAAAATGGAGGAGGATGCCATATGGAGATAGTACCGTGAATGTAAGAGTCCAAGAGGAGGTGGAGTCTCACGTTGATCTTATCCTCAGAGTAGCAGGCGAGTTGGTCCACCTCGGTTTAGGCGAGGTGACATTTGAGAGGCTATTAAGTTAGTTAAGGAGTTTAGGTGAGTCCAATATCGATCATGAGAGATGTTGGTGACATGATCCTGTTGGGCGACGTGCCCATCTTAGACTATCAACAAGTGGAGAATTTTTCTCTCATTAGTTTCCCCCTACTCGATGTGCTGAGGTGACATACTTGGCATCATCGAGTAACGAGTTATAGGTGTAAATGAGTGATGTAAGCATTTAATGATGGTGTGCCTTAGTTGGGTGACACGTGGAGGCACATTGATGGCAGAACACGTCTCTTTGCTTGCAAACGACAATTATGACCTCAGAATGTGGAGAGTCGTGCAATCCTTGCCATTGAAGCAAATAGATCTCAACCCTTGGTGCTATCTATAAATAGGGGTTCTACCACAGTGTACTCTTCTATTGCCAGTGATAACAAAGTGTTGTTTCTTCTCCGACATGAACCTCGCCCTTGTTAGGTCGCAATCTCGCCATCATCTAAGTCATTCAATAAGTATTACCCATCGACCTTTAATCATTAGCCTATAGTTTATGTTCGGTAACGACGAAATAGAAACTTTAGAAAACACCTTGCCTTCTTGGATTTCTGACCACCTAGGAGAAAAATCCTACATGACGGATGAGCTTAATTAACTTCCCTCTTCTCCTAGGGTATAGTCTCCTGACACTGAGGGAGTCCCCCCGGTAGATGATCGACCTCTGCCCGAGAGGGCGATAAACACCATGACTCAAGGCGACCTGGATCGTCTTAGAGAGTCATGCTATTTTGCTACTGGGATCCAATTTAGGCTCCCTAAGGACGATGAGACTATCATGTCTACTCGCTTGAGTGATGTGGCCTTTTATGAGTCTATTTTCCATGTTAGTCTACGCCTCCCTATCTATCCAACCATTAGGAGTATACTTTATTTTAACATCTACCCTGCCCAGTTCGCCCCCAACGTGTGGTGAAGTGTCGTCTGCGCGGTGATGTTATGGTGATTCTACAAGTTCGCCCTCTCCCTCAACGAGTTTAGGAACCTATTTAGTCTGTTCAAAAATTCAAAGCCAGACTCGGGGTGCCTTTATTTCAAGAAAAAACCAAGAAAGAACCTGCTCGGGGGTACCCTAGCAACGTCAAAGGGTGGAAGAGAAAGTTCTTCTTCATCTTGGGAGACGATTGGAAATTCTCCCCAGGACTATCCTGGGATACTGGAGTTCCATAGGTCCCGAGGTCATGGAGTACCCCAGTCAGACTTCATTCCATAATTTGTCCTTTAATTATCTAAGTGTAGCACCTCGTCCCTGGCTGACAGATGTTCTTCATTTTTTGGCAAGCATTACAACAAACAGCCCGTATTGACCAAGGAGGAACAACAAAGGTTCAATGAGATCTCGGACTAACTAAAGGAAGGATATTATTTTGACTCCAAAAAATTGGTGTCCAGTGGCGGAGATGAGGTTGAACTGCAGGTGGTACAACTCCTGTTTAGGGCGATGAGGGTGAGTCCCATCATTCCCGCGATGATCCTCCTCGAGGTGAACTTTCCTGAGATGACTCGATAGAGTATTTAGGAACTATTAGGAAGAAGACGATAAAAATTTTACCTCCCCTTCCCGATATATGACACTGTTGAGACACCTAGGGGAAAAAGTCTGAGATCCTACCCCGAGTTTGGGACCATGCAATTCTAGCTCAAACTCGAGCTTTAGATTGGATAGTACTGCCTTCTTTCTTTTTTAAGTATTTTATCTCGTTCATTGATTGACTCGTATTCCATTTGCAGTTATGTTAAAGAAGATAGATATGCAGAAGCTTGCCTAAATGGCAAAAAGAGGTGGATCAAGGGTGGCAATCTATCAGCGAAGCCATCACCATAGGCGAGAAGTGCCCATGGGATGAGACGCCCGACGTCTCACCCATAAAGAAGGGCAAAAATGCTATTGATGTTAAGGAGAAGGGGACCATGCAGTTTCCTGAAGGCAAAAAAAAATGGCACAAGACTCCAACCAGATCTAAGGTGACGTCAAGCAAAGCGGAGAGCAAGGGAGTGACAATTGTTGTGGCCCCCGAGGAGGGTACCTCGGCTGATCTAGGTGTTGTTTTAAGGCCCAATGCCTCTCTACTAGAAAATCCTGTTGTGGCAGAAAAAATCCTCAAGGGCGTGATCCCACATTTTGATAAGGAGGAGGTGGGCAAATATTACCTCGACTGGGCGATATCAAGGCTTTTCCATGGAGTCGGTCAGGTAACTATTCACTTTCAAGTTAAGATCACCTTTCTGCATTTTCATTCTTCTAGCAAGTTTAATTTCTTGCAGGTGGTGATGCTTGTCTCTTCCCTTGTCAGACATGGTAGGGAGTTGAGGGAGGGGTGATGACTCAGTAGGCAGGCTAATTCAGTTAGAATTGAGATGTTTCAGGCTCAGCCACCGTGGAGAGGCTCGAGAAGGCAATTTCCGAGTTTAAGGCAAAAGAGGTCCTCACCAAGAAGTCAGCCATTGAAGAATACAAGTCTTTAGATGACTTCTAGGAGGTGGTAAAACAAGTTGCTTCCAAATATTTTGGTGAGGGCTTTGATTTGTGCAAGAAGCAAATTGGGCACCTCATTTTGAGTTTGACATTCAAGATCTGGAGATTGACGATGAGTTGGCTAAGGAAAGGGAAGACGATGAGGAGGAGAAGGATGAGGATAAAGATGAAAAAAAGGGCGATCAAGACAACCCTCTTTCTTCTTAAGCAATTATAATTTTTTTTCAATGTAATGGCGAGTTCAATGTCATCCTGACCATAATAAGATTTTTTATATTGTCTTCTTGCAATTTTTGTTCCATAACATAGTATCCACTTCTATTGGTGATATCAAGTCTAATGAGATTGGCAACATGAGATTGGCGAATAAAATTAATAAATTGGTGATTGGCAAGATGAAATTGGCGAATAAAACTTTAATCAACTGGAGAACACACCTATTAGGCGAACCTATTAAGTCTAATTCACCTTAACCAGGAAAATATCAAACTTAATCATGGTAAGCAGGGTGATCAGGTGATCTTCATGCCTTCAGAAATAATTCGCAACTGTCATAAGAGTTTGATGATGAAAAGGCTTAGCAAGTAGGCAATCTTCGATTTTGGTGATATCAAAAAGTTTAACCCAATTGATTCAATTCAATTCAATGGCAAAAATAGAGAAATTGGCAATGAAATTGATGATATCACTCAGTTTTGGCAAAATTAGTGATTTTATTAAGATAATCAAAATCTCATAGAGATTGGCGATCATAATCACTTTGCTTAAATATGAGATTGGTGAAATAGCATTTTGGAGATATCACATTGCTTAGGTGACATCAATTCACTTAGGCGACCAAAGAAACTATTGGTAATATTTTTTCAAGTGTTGAGCATTCCGGGGATGAGGTAGTGTCCTTTCGCTCAAGTCTTCGAGCTAGTAAGTTCCTGGCCTAGATACTTTAACAACTTTATAGAGACCTTCCCATGTAGGGCCGAACTTCCCAACGTTAAGCTCATTTGTAGATAAAGTGACATTTCTTAAGACTAAGTCGCCAGGCAAGAACGACCTGTGTTTAACCTTTTGGTTATAATATTTGGCGACTTGATGCTTGTAGGCAACTTGACTTTATTGTTCAAAAAGATCAAGGTTAAGCTTAGCTCGTCTTCATTGTTTTTCTTGTTAAAATTTGAGGTCTTGAAGCTTGACATTCCTATCTGCACTAGTATGACTGATTCAGTTCCATATACCATCGAGTACGACGTCTCGCCCATAGGGATCTTGCTCATTGTGTGGTAAGCCCATAGTATACTTGGAAGGTCTTCTGCCTATTCACTTTTGGATTTTTCCAACCACATCTTTGGATTCCTTAGGATAGTTCTGTTGGTGACTTTCATTTGACTATTTGCTTGAGGGTGACCAGGCAAGCAGAAATGATTGGAGAGGGCGAGTTCTAAGAAAAATAGCTTGAATCCATCGTTGTCAAATTGCTTTGTGTTGTCCAAGATGATAACTTTCGGGATCCCAAATCGACAAACAATGTTCTTCCAAATAAAAATCCTAGTGTTATTTTAAGTGATTTTGGAAAAAGGTTCTTCCTCTATCCACTTCGTGAAATAATCTATGGCGATAATCAAAAATTTCTTCTACAATGGAACTCGAGATAGAGGTTCGAGCACGTCTATTTCCCATTGAGCGATGGCCATGGACTGGTCATTGGCACCATTTCGGTATGGGAGAGATGATTGACTAAAGCAAACCTCTATCACTTATCGCATTTTTTGGTGAATGACACTGTATCTCATTCCATCTGAGGCCAAAAATATCATTGGCGAACAGTCTTCCTAACTAATGACCTAGCCTTGGAATGATTTTCGCATATGCCTTCATGAATCTCTCTAAGCATGTAATTTGCTTTCTCAGGTCAGAGACATCTCAAGAGTGGTCTTAAAAAAGACCTCTTGTATAAAGTTCTATGGAGGAGACAAAATCTGGCTGATCGATACTGGATCTATCATACCTAGAGTCTATTTAATAATAGCTTCCAATCCTAGAGGTACATGCTGATGTCGTCCATCCAAGTCGGATCTACTTCTGCTTGGCATACGGTTCTGACGACATCAATGCTTGGATTGGGCAAGAATTCTAGAGGGACCTTCCTGTCTGAGGTAAAATCGAAGGCTAAGGCTAGATTAGCCAAGCCATCAGCTTTCTTATTTTCTTCCCTGGAAATTTGGCAAATCTTGAAATCTCTGATCTTCATTGATATGGCTTTCACCTCATCCAGATAGGCCACCATTCGAAGATCCTTAGCGAGGTAATATCCTTGGACTTAATTTATCAAGAGCTGAGAATCACTGGGCTTATTTATCAATCGAAATGATCTTTAACTGAACCGATCATAACCTAAACTTGAGTAGCTTGAATTTTTCAAACATTACAAATTTATCAAGCATAGTAGTTGAGTTTTCAAACTTGGTTTAATAAAACTTGATAAGTTTAAAAAACATATTTAGGTTAGGTTTGTTTAACTGATAAACTAATATCAAACAAGATTTTAGTGAGCCGAACATGAACCAAGCTCAGCACCTTGGTTTTTCTCTCCTATTTTTTTGTAGAAACTTTTCTATCTTAAGAAAGTAATGCCAAATAAATAAATAAACAACATAGAAAAACGAAAATACCCTAAATCTTCTAAATCCTTCACAAATAAGCACTCCCTCCAATACAAATAAATATTTGTATAAAAATAAGTAATTATTTAGAACCTTCACACAGGAGTTTAAATAATAGTCTTCTAAAAAAAATTATTTAAAAAAAAGAAAGAAAATATTCACACACATACGAGAGATTTTGCAATGATTACTGTTGGGCATACCACTGTGACACCACTTGTTAGTGCAACTACAACCTTACTCTAGTTCGAATTTAAAATAGAGATTTGGAGCTCCAACCAATCTTTATTCTTTGCTTCCAAAACAGAGACTTTAATTAAAGTCTCCAAATATATAGATTTTGCTAATAAATGGAGATCCATCTTCATTTTCTTTTTCCTACTATTATTCATTTTAACATTGTATAAATTTTAATTCATAATTCTCTTTTTTATAATTGCTATTATTAAAATGATAATGAGGAGACCTTTAAAATTGGGTATACTTAATAAAAAAAATTAAAAATGTTATTTTGAATTTTTTGAGGAAATGGGAAATTGATGGAGGTTTTTTGAAAATGAAGTTGAAAATGAAAATTTTGGTTTAGACTTGTTGTGAATAATCTAAGCCTCTAAATACACTTTTTGAATTTAAAATATTATTTAAGTCTCCAAAATGGATGGTTGGGTTGGAAACGCTCTTGGGAACAGAGACGGATCCAGAATTCTTATTTGGTGGGCAAATACATGTAATAAAAACTAAAAATTTTGTAATAAATATAAAGTGCAACGTGAATTTCCACCAAATAAAAAGTTAATATTTTAACCAAAAGACAATGAAAAGTACTAATCGCAAGAGTATTAATCAACTTGTTCAGATTCAACTTTA
>BRYE01000014.1:12557074-12562074 GCA_030159115.1 Actinidia arguta var. hypoleuca | reverse complement strand
CAGATGTTGACTGAACATATAAATGGGGGCATCCTAATCAAACTGAGACGTGTCGTACATGCAAGTAATTATATACTCCGTAGTAATTCCAATGCAATTTTCTCTTCAAATTATACCGTGTAACAAAGATATTCGTTTTTATCATAAGAAAAAAACTTAGATTTATTATTATTAGATTTTGTGTGTATTCACCATAAAAAAAAAAAACTCTAAGACCAGTTTGATAATAAAAAATAAAAAAAAATAGGGACGAAATTAAAAAAATTAGTACAATATTCATATCCATACTTCCATAAGAAAAAAAGAAGTTTAACTTTTCTTTATAAACAAGTTAACTATTGATATTAAGTATCGTTCAAATCATATTTATAATAATAAAAATATTAAATTATTTTTTATTAATAATGATGTATTCCCGAGTATCTGAATCTCACTTTTTTAAGTTTAGGCTAACCCTCGTACCCGCAACATATAGCACCGGTAATATATTTGTATATCTGTAATTCCCACAATTTAGTATTCTAGTATTTCTCAAGGTTTGGGTCCATATAGTGTTCCCAAAATAGCCCATATAGTGAATGTCTCCCAAGGTGGATCCACCTCACGCCTATTTTAATGATCCAAATTATTATTTTTTGTAAGGTTTGTTGAGTTTATACAATCTATGACAAAAATCGAATTGATAGTACATTAGTACTTACATATTTTGAGCATTTTATTTTAAAAGAAATGAATAACAAATATAATTTTTGAATAAACTGTAAGACAAATATCATTTGATCATATGGCTATTGATCATGTCGACTTGATCATTTTTAGCATAAGTCACATGTTTAGCTGTTAGCTGTTTGTATTGAATTTGGCAGCAAATAGGGAGAAGACACAAGCATAATTAGATAGTCAATGTTGGGGGTCAAAGAGAGTCAACGAGGAAGTCAAACGAATAGAGTATAGAATATGGGTTTGCACGCAAGGAATTTGGGCACGCATGCAAGATATCAAGTCCTAATTTCGGGGCTCTCCTAGAATATATGAGCTTTGTCTCAAAGAGATCATAGCTGCTCAAACAGCCAACCAAGATCTGATCAAGAGTTAGGTAGTAGCTTTAGGTCCTGAATTGTAGGGGTATTTATCACCAATGACGTGTCACACAGAGTTTAACTCGAGAAATAATGGATAAGAGGGCAGTTATCCACGTTCAATTAAAAGCTCCCGACGTCCTAGAATAGTGGAAATAGTTGCAAGAGGTTCTGAGAACATGGGACACTTGGCAGACAGAAATCAGTGACAGTTAGGACAAACGAAATTACATTGAAGTACACATTCATCCAAGGCTTCTAGAGGTCTTGGGGGTTCAATTTCAGTTTGTCCACGCAAGCATATCAAGGGATGCATGTTCATGCTCATAGATCTTGAGACGTGTGTCAAGCCATGGAAGATCATCAAGTTACAAGTCGGGGCTTAACTAATGGTTTTTGCAAGGACAAATAGCAGTTTTGAAAAGTTTAGCAAAGGCTCCGAGCTTTCAAGGCTGATTTCTGTGTTCTGTTACTCAAATAGGACTTTCGGAAGATAGTCAGTCAAATTTTCCTTTCCTAAAGCGTTGCTTTCTTGTTAAAGTCAAGTGCGGAAGGCAAAAGGTTGGCTCACACCCTAATTCGTAAGCAGGGAGGAAGATCCCATTAAAGAAAGCAAAAGATCTTTGCTAAGAAAGTGCCTTTTAGGGGTCCATCAAGAAGGCATAACGCTCGGAGAGGGAAGCAATCTAGACTGCCTAGCTCGAGACCATATTAGGATAGGGCCGAAAGCTTGTAGATAGTTTAGGGAAAGAGTGAATGCATAGTGGGGGAACGATGAAATTCATTACCGGGAAGAGGTGAGAAAGTGATTCACTCCTATCCGACTTCATTAAGCGGGAATTAATTATCTCGTATTTGTCCCGCAACACCACTATCAATTTACTTACAATATAGTATTCTTAAACATAGCCCCAGTACTCCATTTCAATTCCATTTCAATAATCTCGTATTCTTCGTTTAAGTTCAACAGTACCAACTATGTTTATTTATCAAGTGTTTTTAACTTTTTAGTTTTAGTACTTTTTGCATTGCACTTAGGGAAGTTAACAAGTTCTTGATCGCCAAGAATAATCACAAACCATTCGTAATCTTCTCTTTGGCTATACACTTTTGTATGATTGAAGTTCAAATTTGGTAAGCATGCCAAGCTCTTCACCCGTTTGGACAACACACAGTCTTGACACATCTGCGTTCACACGTTCTATAAGAGAAATAACACTGATGTTTTCAATGAATATTTGCCCAAACTTTATCGATGTAATAAAAGTTGACTTGTATACGCAGCTAGGAAAAACTATTTACAACAATTTATATCAATTTGGCTAAAACTATGTAGTAGTTACAGATTTTTCTAAGTCAATGCAGTAGTTACAAAGATGTCTCAACTCCCCTTTCAACAACTCAGTCTCTCAAGTTACTTGATGGTACAACAAATGTGGACAACATCGAATTTTGAAGAATTATTGGCAACTTGCAGTATCTTTCTTTGAAACGTCCTCCATATATTTCATTCGCGGTCAATAAGTTGTCCCAATTCATGCACAAGTCTATCACCACTCACTTCACAACAACAAAAAGGCTTCTTCGGTACTTAAAGCAAACCATTTTCCATGGTATACAGCTCACAAAATCTAGACCTCCAGCCTTAATCACCTATTCTAATGCCGATTGGGATGGAAATGTTAATGACTGGACCTCCACATTGGCCTATATCAGCTTCGTAAGCCTGAACCCCATTTCATGGAGCTCAAAGAAACAAAGAGCAGTTGCAAGATCTACCACCGAAGCTGAATATCGAGCCCTTACAAGTGCAACATCCGAGACAATGTGGCTTCTTGGACTTCTTCACCAGCTTGGTATTCCATTAAAAATAGCTCCTTTATTACTGTGTGATAACCTTGGTGCTACGCACCTAAGCTTCAATCCGATCCAGCATTCACGCATGAAACATATACAAATTGATCTCCATTTTGTTCGTGATCTTGTTCAACGTGGTTCTCTCCAAGTTCGACATGTTCATACACAAGACCAATTAGATGACCTGTTGACATAGCCATTGTCAAGACAAAGAACTGAAATCTTGAGAAACAAGATTGGGCTTGCTGATGGAAGCTCAATCTTGCGGGGGTGTATAAAGACAAATTGAAAGAATCAAGGCCAAGATTGAATATATCACATCTAGCTTACAATCAAGCAAGATCATTCAAAATCATGTTGGTATTTGACAATAGCTCTTGGATGTACTTGTGTTGGGAGAGAAAAAGTCCTGCCTGAGTCGGTACAACTTCCACACCAAGGAAGAAATGAAGTAAACCCATATCCTTAAGAGAAAAACAATCTCCCAATTTCTTGATAATTGAAGCCATAAAATTTTTGTTATTTCCTGCAATCACAAGATCATTGACATACACCAAGAAATAATAGATTTTAGAGTCCTTTATATAAATAAATAAGGATGAATCAGCTCTAGAATTTTCAAACCCAAGCTCAAGCAGTACATTTTTTAGTGTAGTGTACCAAGCTCGAAGGGCTTGTTTAAGTCCATAAATTGCTTTTTGTAGCCTGTAAACATGATTGGATTTAAATGGATCTTTGAACCCCGGGGTTTGCATCATATATACAATTTCATTAGTGCACCAAAAAAGCATTATTAACGTCCATTTGCCTTAACTCCCAACCATTCCCAACAGTAATAGACAAAACTATCCTAATTGTGGCTAGTTTAATTATTGGACTGAAGGTCTCTTTGTAATCAAGCTCGGGATGTTGATTATAACCCTTTGCAACAAAACGAGCTTTGAATTGATCCACTGATCCATCAGATTTTCTCTTCACCTTGGACATCCACTTACAGCCCACTGGGTTACAATTCAAAGGAATTGGCACTAAATCCCAAGTTCCATGTTTCATGAGAGTTGTAAACTCATTTGACATAACATCACGCTACTGTGGTTGAGATAAAGCCTGACTCACACAGGTTAGTTCAATGGTCTTAGGGAGTGGATGTTTAGACATGAAATTGAGTTTTTTGGGTTTAAAAATTTGGTTCATAGACCAAGTGGTCATTTGGTGAAGTCGTTGAACAGATGGGTTTGAAAGGTTTTAAGGAACCAATGAATTTGAATCATGCAGACAAGTATTGTGACTAGAACTAGGAGATAAGGAATTTAAGTGCAAAGAATTATGCCCTAGATTTTCAGATGAAATTGGAAGAGAAAAAGAAAGAGGGTTGACGAGATTACCTAAAGAGGATGCATCGATAACGATTACGCCTTCCGGAGTCGTTGATGAGGGCATCAGGGCAGATGGCGTTGATGAGGACACGGGCGGGACTTGGGCATCGAGGAAAAAAGGAACATTTTGGGGTTCTGGTGTTTGGCTTTTTGATTTGGTAGAAGACACAGTGGGAGTGTTTGATTCATCGAATAGCACATGCCTAGAAATGTAAATCTTGTGAGTTTTGAGGTCAAGATATTTGTTTGCACTTTGGGTTTGAGAGTACCTGAGAGACACACAAGGTGACGATTTGGGATGCATTTTATGAGTGTTGTAGGGTCGGGTAAGTGGGTAACAAAGACACCCAAATTTTCTTAATTTGAGGTAATTTGATTTTTGACCAAAAAGAGCTTCAAAAGGAGAAATGTTCTGAAGAAGAGGAGTGGGTTTCCTGTTGATTAGATAGGCGGTTGTTTGGAAAGCATGAGGCCAATATGAAAAAGGTAGCAATGCATCCTAGAGAAGAGTGAGACCGTTTCAACAAGATGACAGTGACAACACTATTTTGTTGTGGGGTGTATGGGGCAGTATAGTGACCAATACCATTGATCAATAAAAAAAATTAGAGTAATGAATTCACCAACATTATCAAAGTGCAAATTTTTCCTGTTAGTTTGGAAGCGTGTGTCTACAAATTTTTTGAAG
>BRYE01000014.1:12549574-12552074 GCA_030159115.1 Actinidia arguta var. hypoleuca | reverse complement strand
TAAAAGTGTCGACACCAGAAAAACCATGTGTCGACACATATGTTATTTGCACAAAAATCAAGTGTCGACACCCTGAAGATTAAGTGTCGACACACTTAAACAGAAAAATTGGGTCTGAACATTCTATGAAGAAAATGTGTCGACACCTACTCAGACATGTATCGACCCCTATAATTTTTCAAGTGTCGACACCCTGAAACCATGTGTTGACACCTTAAGTCGGAAGTATAAAAAAGACTGAGCCCTAATCAGACATTTCACGCGATCCTTAAAACTCCCTCCACTCTCTCTCTCTCTCTCTAAAACTCCCTTTACTCCGCACGATTCAAGCCCACGACCTCAATTCTCTCTCTCAAAACCGTCAATCCATCTCTATAAATACCAACTTCTCAATCTCCATTCGTCTTTACCCTTCCAAATGGCTCCAAAAACAACCAGATCTTCAAGGAAAAAGAAGCAGAGCTGGGCTCTGGTGGTGTCGACACCTGAAGTTCCCAAGGGACAGAAGAGGAAGGCTATGGGGGATACGGGTAAGGAAAAAGGGAAGAAGCAAAAGGGGGAATCATCAGCATCTCAAGAACGCGACCCCCTCTACTTTTTAGAGGACAGAGACCTAGAAAGGTATAACTTAGATTTTTCGCTTAGAAGAGTGATTAACAATCGTTGGATAGATTATGATTTCTTTGATGCACACAATTTCGTTTTTAGTTCGAAAATGGACGATTTAGGATGGATGTCCATGACACTAACTAGGGATGAAATATATCCAGAATTAGTGGCTTATTTCTATGCCAATGCGTCGAGGGGGCTTCACAGTGATGATATAAAAAGCTATGTCAAGGGTGTTTCAATAACACTAGATCGATCAATAATTCAAAAAAATTTGAGAATAAGGTCAGGAAATGAAATAGGAAGACAAAGCATACAAAGAAAACATCAGTTGCAAGCCATCTATGGTGAGAACGTGAGTTTAGCCGCCCAACCCAAAGCAAACACGTTACCCTTGGAATTAAGACTAGTGCATCATTTCATTTGCACAATTTTGATCCCCAAGATTGAAAGATTTGAGTATGTTTCTGACAGGGAACTATTTTTTTGTGGGCTTATGTAACAAACTCGAAAATTGATTTGGCTCTATTCATATTAGATGAAATGTTTAAGGCCACAATCAAGAAGATTAGTCTGCCCTACGGAATACTTCTAATGAAAACAAGTTCTTTCGAGTAGATTTGGATGATGAAACAATGAGAATCCTGAAAGCCGTAAGTGACGAATATAACGAAAAAATATTGAGGAGAATGGGATATGAACTGATAGGAAATGAATGGACCCTTAAACAATCAAAGAAAATGGAAAAAGGGGTAGCTCAAAAGGAAAAGAGAAAATGGAAAGTGAAGGGGTTGAGGTAGAAAGTTTTGAAGTCGAAATGCATGAATTTATGAGTCAAATGTCTGAGTCAATGAAGTTGTTACACACGAAGATTGACAATATGGCCTTTCGACTAGTGATTATCGAAAAGAAAATAAGAAATCTATCAAACAAAGTGAGGAAAGGAAAGGCTCCCTTGGATGAAAGTGAAAGTGAAAGTAAAAGTGAAAGTGAAGAGGAAAACAAGGAAGAAGAAGGGGGAGAAAGAGGATAAAAAGAGAAGGAACAAAGGGGGGCAGAGAAGGATGAGGAAAACAAGGGAAATAACAACAATGCCGACCTTGGAGACTCTTCAGAAAATGATTCCGATTCTACTCCTCTCATATCTTGCACTTCAAGTCGAAGATATAATACACGCAATTGAGAACTTTAGTCGAAATTCAAGAACACCGCGGAAACGGCTCTCAAATTGTCACCTTCACCATCTCCATCACCATCACCATCCATTCCCGTTCATAACGCTTCATCCACCCCCATTTCTCCATAATGCCACTTTATTTTATTTTTGTGTTGGATAATGTTTTATTTTGAACTATGCTCGAATAGTTTATGGTTTGAATGTAAATTTGGCTATGATCTTAATGACTATGAGTTGGATGAGTTGTGTAGATTATTTATGAGAATTATGTTTATGATGTTGGGCTTCTATGATATGCATGATTTATGGGTTATGGTTTGAATGGCTTATGTTTTATGGTATGATATTGGTATGGTTTGAACTATGGTTTATGGTTTATGGAAAGGAAAGGCTCTCATGCTATTGTGGACTATGTTAGACATGAATTCAATGTATGGACCTCTATGATCTTAGTGTATATGCATATTTGATTCATATGCATCATTCAGTTATAATTTGCCCATCATGACTATAGTAAGACACCATTTTTTATGAATTGACACAAAGGGGGAGAATATTGTTCAATATGATAATTATATGCAATAACTACAAAAGAAAGGGGGAGCAATACGTGGTATATGCTTAAAATCGATATATTGCATTATTGCAATGACAAACATCCCTATTGCACTGACAAACATCATATGCGCTTAAAAGTTTATCATTCATATTGAG
>BRYE01000014.1:12499574-12507074 GCA_030159115.1 Actinidia arguta var. hypoleuca | reverse complement strand
CATGGCGTCCAGTGGTGGAAACAACGCTGAGGAGAAAAATGATGGCAAAATGGCTCATGTTGAAGCTGACAAGGGTGAGTCTCACCATTACCGAGATGATCCTCCCTGAGATGACCATTCCCGATATGACTCGATGGAGTACGTAGGCACCATTCGGAAAAGACAAAAGGAAATCCTGCCTTTCCTCCCCGATCAAATGTTGTTATCAATACTCAAGGCTAAAATTCAACCATCTTACCTTTATTGGGAACCATATAGCTCGAGCTCGAGCTCTGAGATCTAGTCAGATTTACGGCTGCCCCCCGAGCTAAGATCGGATGGTATTGCCTTTCCCCTTTAACTAGTCTATTCATTTTCATAGTTGACTTTTGTTTCTTAATGCAACGATGTCAACAAAAATGAACTTGAAGAAGCTCGCCTAGTTTGCGAAAGGCGACCCGAAAAAGGTTGCGACCCCATCCAGAGAAAAAGGCATTCATATAGGCGAGAAGCCAAAGAGGGCTTGAGAGGAGGTGCTGGACCTCTCGCCCATAAAGAAGAGAACCATACATCAAAATATGTTAAAAAGAAAGGGCGCCTACTCAAATCCGAAGATACGAAGAAAGGGCCCCCCACTAAGACTACTATGAAACCCACAATCACTTTTGCCCGGGCGACGATTCAGAACGCACCAACTTTCGTGGCTCCAGGAGAAAGGACATCAGCCAATCCGGGAGTAGTCTTGGGGCTTGAAGCCTCCACAATTGACAATCCCATTGTGGCGGAAAAACTTCTTCAGGGTGTCGTTTTGCCTGCTGACAAGGAGATGGTTCTTTCATGCCCTTAGTCAGGTCATTATATTAATCCAATAAATGCATATATATATATATATATATATATATTTAAGTCTGGTTTTTCGTAGGCGGTGGTGTTGGGCTCTTCCCTTGCTGGCTGAGCTAGGGAGATGAAGGAAGAGACGATGATTCAATAGGACAACGCCTTGTCTATCTAGGATGAAATGACCCGTGCTCAACAATTGGCCAAAGACTTGGAGAGTAGGGTCGCTGAGCTCGAGGTAGACAAGCAAGCAGCATGCTGACTCTACCGTGTTAGTCATGGGGAATGAGCTTGAGGAGCTGAAGAAGCTCAAGGAGGGATATGAAGTCACCATGGAGAAGCATGAGAAGGAGATGGCCAAGATGAGGAAGAGAGAAGTTCTCGACAAGAAGTCAGCAGTTGACGAGTTTAAAGCTTCTAAAGAGTACAAAGATGCTATAGAAGGAGTGGCTTCCTCATACTTTGGTGAACGCTTCGACTTGTGCAAGAAGTAGATCAGTCTCCTTCATCTCGACCTAGACATCAACAATCTACAGATCGATCATGATTTGGTTGACAAAAATGAAGACTTGGAAGAAGGAAAAGTTGTGCAAGATGCAACTCTTCCAAAATAGTCTTAGCCATCTTAGTATCTCCATGTATAACTTTTTTTTTTTGTATGTGTGCTTTCATTTTTTGTAATGACGACATTAATATTTTAATGAAAGTATTTTCACCCTTCATTATGATATGTTTGTTGCTGTCGAATGTGAATTCAATTGTAATCTGGCGACACCACTTAGAAATAATTAGGCGATATGACAAAACTGGCGAGATAACGAACTCATCCTGATGAAATGCTACATTGTAACTTTCAAAGTTGCCGAGAAGGCTTTATATATCATCTCGTCCGAGGCCCCTTGAAGCTTCATCAGGTTTTTATAAGAATCTAGGTGGTCCATAGGATCCATTTTGCCTTTGTACACTCCCAGTTGAGATGGCAACTTGAACCTGGACAAGACCCTGACTTCCATTACCCTTTCCGTGAATGGAGATTCTGTCTGCTTTATCAAAGCATCCAAAGTGACCAAAGCATTTACCCCGATGTTGATAGCATCAATCTGGACATCCAAGTATTTAAATTTTTGTAAATCAATACACTGTGGTGTTTGCGCATACGATTATATCGACAAGGTGATCTTCCTCGCCCATCGTATCTTGAGTCTTGCTAGAGGATCGAGATTCGGATATTTCAGGGCTCCTCCTCCGTCTTCCATGCTTGGAGTAAGGACTTGAGGATTGGCAATGATGGCGCCTCACAGAATGTACTTGACTAGCGCTTTGATGATTCTACGAATCACGGTCGCCTGATCGGTGAGAATGGCAAGATCGATTAGCATCTTTAGGGACTGGTGCGGTGGTAAGAGCTGAATTATTCATAGCGAGGTGTTGCACCAGTTATGCATTTAGTTCATTCATAATCCTAATCTGTTCGGCAATGCCATTCATCTCATTGTGAATACCTTCAAGATCTGGAGCTTGACTAGCACCATCCATAGAAGGTGCTCTATTATCCAAAGGTCTACATTGTAACTTTCAAAGTTGCCGAGAAGGCTTTACATATCATCTCGTCCGAGGCCCCTTGAAGCTTCATCAGGTTTTTATAAGAATCTAGGTGGTCCATAGGATCCATTTTGCCTTCGTACTCTCCCAGCTGAGATGGCAACTTAAACCTAGACAAGACCCTGACTTCCATTACCCTTTCCGTGAATAGAGATTCTGTCTGCGTTATCAAAGCATCCAAAGTGACCAAAGCATTTACCCCGATGTTGATAGCATCAATCTGGACATCCAAGTATTTAAATTTTTGTAAATCAATACATTGTGGTGTTTGCGCATACGATTATATCGACAAGGTGATCTTCCTCGCCCATCGTATCTTGGGTCTTGCTAGAGGATCGAGATTCGGATATTTCAGGGCTCCTCCTTCGTCTTCCATGCTTGGAGTGAGGACTTGAGGATTGGCGATGATGGCGCCTCACAGAATGTACTTGACTAGCGCTTTGATGATTCTACGAATCACGGTCGCCTGATCAATGAGAATGGCAAGATCGATTAGCATCTTTAGGGACTGGTGCAGTGGTAAGAGCTGAATTATTCATAGCGAGGTGTTGCACCAGTTGTGCATTTAGTTCATTCATAATCCTAATCTATTCGGCAATGCCATTCATCTCATTGTGAATACCTTCAAGATCTGGAGCTTGACTAGCACCATCCATAGGAGTTGCTCTATTATCCAAAGGCCTACTGACACTTTGTCTAGGCAACATGCGACCATAGAATTTTGAGAACAGTCGTTTCCCACGTACAACACCAAGCTGTTGTGGTAGAGATTTGGTAAAAGAAACCAACAATCAGAATTGCCCGACAATAACCTCGGTATTGACTTCGATCACATGCGCAGGAAAACAAATGTTATCGGCCGGGGTTGGGCCACTCAAAATCCATTCGGCGTGGAGATGAGATCATGATGAACTTACTAGACAAAGCACAACAAGAAAATTGTATAGCACTATTTGAGAGTGAGAATGCATATACTACCTTTAAGAGAATTATGGTGACCTTTTAAAAATGGAGATTTCACAGACGTGTGATGAGATCGCGGCGTAATCATCGGACAATCACGTAAGAAAGCCATGGCTAGAGATATCGGCATAATGGGTGGAGACTGCCATGTGGAGGTGGTGCCACATTTGTAGACAGCTGTGGTGGAGATGGAGTCACTCACGTTCACCTCGGTATAAAGAGATTGGGGACAACCTACCGAGCAACATGCGTTTGGTGACGTGACCTTTCGTAAATGGCGATATGTCTATCTCATGGATGATGTGGTGACATGGTTATCTCAGCTGAAGTCATTTCCTTGAGCTAATTTAAGTATGTGGAAATTTATCTTTCACCATATGCCATTGTCACCTTCTTTGACTTGTTGACATTGTTGGCATTGTGCTACGAATTTGGCTTTCTTTCTTCATTCCCGGCCACTAGAATATTGTACATCTTTGTTCCTCCCGGATGCATCGTGAACTTGGTATTATAAGCTTCCTCTGAAACTCATCTTTTGATCTCGGGTATATTCGGAACGCACAAGCGGTCTTGAAATTTAAGTGCTCCATTTCGCAAGGTGAAGTCAGGCTTCGGATTTATCTACATCTCCTCATAAATCTTCCATAAGTACAGGTCTTCTGGTTGTCTCTGTTTTACAACTTCTATCAATGCCGATTGGGCAATCATAGTAGCAAGCATCATGTTGGTGTCTGGTGTCTAGTGTCACAACTTCAATTTCTGCTCTTTCCAATTCGATAAATAAAGGTAGTTGTGACGTAACAAGGCATGGTAGTTGATGGTTGATTTTCGGCTCAAGGCATCGGCTACCACGTTGGCTTTGCCCAAATGATACTGAATGAGAATGTCATAATCTTTAATCAATTCGAGTCATCTCTGCTGTCTCATGTTCAGTTCCTTCTGGGAGAAAAGGTACTTCAAACTTTTGTGGTCGGTGAAGATCTCACACGTAACTCCATACAAGTAATGACACCAAATTTTTAAGGCAAACACCACTGCTGCTAATTCTAGATCATGTGTCGAGTAATTCTTCTCATGCGGTCTCCATTGTCTCGAGACATAGGCAATCACATTTCCATGTTGCATCAAAACGCATCCTAGTCCCCGATGTGAAGCGTCGCTATAAATGGTAAAACCATTGATTTCGAAAGGTAAGGCTAAGATCGGTGCGGATACTAATCGGTTTTTCAACATTTAGAAGCTTTTCTCTCTCTTCTCATTCCATTCAAATGGAATGTTCTTTCGTGTAAGTTACGTCAAGGGTGTCACATTCTTTGCGTCAAGGGCTCGTGTTCTCGCCGTGAGTGAAGTCTCATACCACTTGGACCACTCAGCTCACGCTCTTACCTTACATCTCCACGCTTCGCGTGAGGGTGAGGGAAGGCTCACATCGCCTGAATACGAAGACCTGTACCTCCTTATAAGTCCTTAGACAACCCTCACCTTACAAGTCGGTTTTCATGGTTGAGTTAGGCCTATGGGTTCTTCTAACAATTATTACAATTATAATTTATTTTGGTCTCTGCAAACTGTGGCAGTCATTGTTGTTTATCCGTCAAATGAAGCAGCAATATAGAGAGTATTATGTGCATGTCCTGTCCCTGTGGTGGGAGTTGTACAAGCCTTTAAGCCACTCTTCGTCTTTGATATTCCTTTGAGCTACTCTTAACATAAAATTATTGATGGCACTCTTCGTTTTTAACAATAATTCAAGGGTTTTTTTTTTTAATGATTTACTGAGCTGGACTGTACAAAAGTATAATAACACGAATACATGGCAATTGTTGGAGGGAGTCATGAGTGTAAGTTATGTAGCATGCTTAATTAATGAAAGGATTTGAAACTACAACTAAATATTTGACTGTGACGCAAATCGAATTAGAACTATATGTAATTACATATCAAGGTAGGTAGGTCGACCGGACTAGTCCTAATCTCTCTCAAGACAAAAGAAATGTCTAAACATTCGGACGCATTTCATGTGAATAAGCAATTGGAATTGGGAAGTGCCACTGGCTCCGTACCATACCTAAATGATTTCAACAAGTAAATAAATAAATGGCAGTGCTAAGGTTGACTTTGGATAAAAAAAAATTTTACCAAATTCAAAATGAATTTTTAGATTCCCTTTAAATATATGGATCACATAATCAAGTGAATCAATACCACTCATTTTGAACTCGAAAAATTTTCTTGATTCAAATTCTAAAAAAAAAAATTCTAAAATAATAAAATAATAGTGGATCATAAGACGAAGAGTAAAGAAAAGTACATAAAATATGAATACGTGGTATAAATTCGAATCTGACGTGTTGAGGACCCTATCTAAAATATTTGAAACCCAAATTAATTTTTAGGGTTATTAACAAGGATACACCTCATCTATTACCTCTTTCAATTTAATCCCCTTGTCTTTAAAACCCAACATGCGGACCCCCTCATCTATTCGAAATTAAAAAAAAAGAACACGGGTGACAGAATCGAGTAAATGACCAGCATACCCAAAAACCTAACCATTGGCTAATTCCTCTCTCTCTCTTTTAGCTATATTAGTTCTCTTAATTCTCTTTCTATCATCATTATACCTACATTTTGGGTTCAATCGAACCCAGATTTGTAAACGCCAGCCTTGAAATCAAGACTGGAACTAGGTTTTTGTTAAGGATTTGAAGATTGTATAGAGAAGTTTGAAGTCACAAAAGTATCTATGAAACCCTAGCATGTGTGATATTGCGGAGAGAGAGATAGTAGGCTTACACTAAGTGCACTTAAACTATTTTTTTTATATATGTGTAGAGAGAAAAAGAGAGGGAGTGGCATATATAGAGATGAATATTTGATATAAGACTAAGGGCAATATAGACTTCACTGAAATCGTTAACTGAGTCAGGAATTACACTTTAGTCTAAATTTCAAGGGTGATATGTGAAAGTTTTTGAACCGCAAGGGAATCGGTCATGTGTTGTCGGGGTTAACCACAGGGGGTTAAGTCCAATTATTCCTAAAACTTATTTACCAAACCAGTAAAGTTGTATTACTAAAACACGTTGAATTCGTGTTGCCAAAATATAAGTTTGGAATAAATTAGTATACAGAAACTCATACAAATAATAATTTTGTATTTTATGTTCTTAAAGACAAGGGATGATTGTTAGTGTAGATGATTTGGAAGATATAATCGGAGGACATGTATGGTTAGGTTCTTTTTGTATATTTGGTGAAATTTGGCATATCTTAACGAAACCGTTCGTGTGGGCTCAACGTGTGCTTGTATGGTCTATAGAGGCTTGTCTGATAGTTTAGGTGTGTTTATCTGTTTTTGGTTTCATTTTTTGTTGTTTTGTCTGATTCAATAATACCGCTTATTCTAGTGAGTTTTACGGAACTACTAGACCAAAAGCTTCTCAAGCTCAAGGATTTACTTTTCTAGTTAGAGACCAACGCCTATGGGCTAACGTGGAATCTGCTCAAGGACCTACCTATTTAGGTAAATATCTAATGCACTCCCCGACTGGAGAAGTGATGTGGATAGCATGTCAGAAGATTACTTGGAGATCCGGAGGCGTCATTATGCCCGTGTGGTCAATAAACTTTAGTCGGTCGTAATTTTTGCTGTGTAACTCCGTTTTTCTATTATATTTTATTTTCGGAAAGCTAGTGACGAGGCGAAGACCCTTTTTTTGGCCCAGGAAAACGAGAAACAACGCTTCTATTTATGACTTTCGGTCCATTTAGTATTTTGGACTTTTTTTTTTTATGTTTTTCTTAAGTTTTTCTTTTAACCCAATTTGTCTCGATCCCTAGGGTATCGTGCAACATATTTATACTATTGTTTGTGATATTTTCGGCAGTTTTGAGAGATTAATATAGTTTGTGTACAAGTTTGTATTATTTACCTTAATCGTTCGGTATTCTTGCGAATCAACAAACGTTTGATGTTTCTTTGCCTGGTATTTACTTGAATCAACAGGTTTAGGGAAGAAATCCAAACCGGCATTCTTCGAAATCAACGACTAGAGTTTGGTTATTGGTTCCTTGATCCACTGCATCAAGAAGTCATTTTGGGAGGAGAAACTATGC
>BRYE01000014.1:12482074-12484574 GCA_030159115.1 Actinidia arguta var. hypoleuca | reverse complement strand
CAAAAAGGACAAAAATGTCTGAAAATTTGCTTGGAGTTCAAATGCTGGAATCAAAGCTAGAACTGGCGTTCGAATGCTAAGGCAAAATATTTGGTTCTCACTCTATATATATTCAAACGCTGCACAGAGGCATTCGAATGTTAAGACTAAATGCCTAAGTTTTCCTTCTCTATGCATTCGAACGTTGGGTTTGGCATTCAAATGCTAAGGCTAAAATTCTAGACCGTTCAAACTCTGTTCATGGATGTTCGAACGCTGGCTGTGTATAGCAGCAGGAATAGTAACTGGCTTTCACAAATTTTACCAAAACACTATCCACATCCTTACAATTCTTTCATGGGATCCTAGGGTACAAAGAGTGACTCAAGGAAGTTACAATATCTCAAAACCAACCTCCATTTTAACCCTAACATGGTAGATCTAATTTTAAAATCAAGTAAAAACCCTAACATAAATTTATTTGGTGGGTTATTGAATCACACACTCAATTGACTCAAATCTAACTTTTAGTGCATGTTATTTAACCCAATGAGACTCAATAGAGCCTCCAAAATTTACACCTCTCATATATACATGAATAGGTTAGGATCCCTTACCTCTTTTTCAACTCCTCAAGCCTCCAAAATGGCTTCTTTGGTTGAGCTCCAAGCTCTCACTCTCTACTTCTCTCTTTCTCCCTTTCTTTCCTTCTCCTTCTTCTTCTTCTTCTTCTTCTTCTTGTCTCTTCTCTTTCTCTTTTCTATCTTTCTCTCTCTTTGAATTTATGTGTATATGGTAGAGGTGTGAGAGTGTGGTGTATGTTTGCTGAGACACATGAGAAATAATCCCATGTGGCTCTCCTCTTTTTAATCTAGTGATCTATTTTTTATTTTTTATTTTTTATTTTTTATTTTATACTATTGGCGTTCGGACGCCATTCTTAGCGTTCGAACACTAAGAAGAAAACATGAAATGGAGATACTGAGAGCATAAAATCTGCCACAGGCAATAATGTTCAAACGCTCTCTTTAACGTTCGAACTATAAGAAGGATTCTAGGTTAGCGTTCGAACGCCTTTCCTAGTGTTCGAACTCTAAGAACAAAACTGGGCAGAATGAAACTTAAGATTTAAGAATTCTTAACTTAGATTTTATTCCTCTAACTTAATACTTAGCCTCATTAATAAGCATACGGGTTATAATTTATGTGTTTAACGAATTTAGGGGATTCGGGGTGTTACATTCTCCCCCCTTTATAAAAGTTTGTCCTTAAACTTGGCTAACGTTATAATCTACATTGTTTACTCCGTATTCGACTCAAGTCTTCGTGTTTTCATCATGCTTCCGTTGCGCTATTCTAATAATATTCTTCGCGTAATCAAATATCTAACTTGTGATCGTTAATATGTCTGATTGTGGGGTTGACCCTTTTTGTTACGACTGCCTCTACCGCCCTTTCAATGGGCAACCTACAACATGGTACCCCAATTGATACTAACCAAGAGAAATCAACCTTCTCTGAGATGTCTGGGTAGATGACATTACCGAAATGGTAGATGAAGATTTAAGAGAAATACCGTTACTAAAAAATAGAACTATTTAGTTTCCTTTTACAAACGTACTTTAACTTATTACAAACGTTCATTCAAATAGAAATGGATAATGCTATCGGATTTCATCTTCTCATTCCCAAGTTGATTCTTCCCAAGTATGGTTTTGCCATAAAACTCGTACTAGTGGAATGACCTTGTTCCCAAGAACTTGGTCTCGATGATCCAAAATCTCAATCGGTTTCTCAATATAGCTCAAGTCTTCACTCACCTCTAAGGGATAGTGATTAATTACGTGCGTAGGGTCGTGGACATACTTCCATAGCATTGAAACATGAAAGACATCGTGATCATGTGAAAGCTCCAGTGGAAGAGCAATACACTAAACGACCGCTTCAATTCGTTGAGGAATTTCGAATGGTCCGATGCATTTTGGTTTCAACTTCCCCTTTTTTCCAAATCGACTTATCCCCTTAGAAAAAGATACCTTTAAAAACACATGGTCCCTCTCCTCTCCTCAAACTCTAAATCTTTCCTCCGAATATCTACATAGCTCTTTTGGTGACTCTAGGCGGTTTGAAGTCTTTGTTGAATCACCTTGATCTTGTCGGTTGTGAGTTGCATAATCTCTGGGCCTAATATTTGTCATTTCCCTACTTCGGTCCAACAAATGAGAGATCTACATTTTCTTCCATAGAGTGCCTCGTACGGTGCCATCCCAATGCTTGCATGAAAGCTATTGTTGTAGGTGAACTCCACTAGTGGCAAGTGTGCTTCCCAATTTCCTTGAAAATCGAGTACGCATAGTTATAACATGTCTTCTAGAGTCTGAATGGTTCTCTCCGATTGTCCGTCCGTTTGTGGATGAAAAGCGGTACTAAAATTCAAATTGGTGCCTAAAACTCGTTGTAAACTTCTTCAAAACTTTGACGTAAACCTCAGAACTCAATCTGACACTATCGACACTAGCGT
>BRYE01000014.1:12464574-12469574 GCA_030159115.1 Actinidia arguta var. hypoleuca | reverse complement strand
AAAATATCAACCAAAAACTCATGCAACTTATCAAGGGTAATTGATCAAGTAAGTCAAGTAACCATTTAGAGTATATGACATATGAGAGTGAGAATGAATGAAATATATGTGAATATATAGGCTATGAAACCAATAACATTTAACTGAAATGGCCATAAGACTTAACCCAAAGTGAGTCATAATATCCAAAATATCACTTAGAAGTGTATCAAAATGATGACATGCCATCCTTATAGAAAAAGTCACACATGCAAAATGAGAAATAAAAATACAAATGAGAGGGATGGAATTAAGGTGAGTATTTTCACTAGGGAGAGGCAGGTGGTGAAAGGGTTAGGACAAAAGGAGTATCCATAGTGTTGGAGAATTTCTTGTCTTCCCTTTGTCTCAGTCCATACTTGTGACCAGTTTTGCGACCAGAAATAGGAGAGGGGGCATCAAATTCAATGGCAGATGAGTCCTCTTCTTCTGCTTCAACTTCTTGCTCAGCATTATCACTTTCTTCTCCTTCTTGGTCATCTTTCCCATAATCTTTCTCTTGTTCTGCCTCATTTTCTCCTTCTTTTTAACTTTCTTTTTCTCCTTCACTATTTGCTTTAGTTTCTTCTTTTTCTTTTTCTTTTTCTTCTTCTTCCTCTACCTCATCTTCTTCTTCATCTTCTTCTTCTTCCTCCATTTTTTCTTTACCCAATCTCAGTTGTTTCACTTCCTTTTTCAATTCTCTTACTTTCTATTCTAGAAACAACAACCTTGTCACAACAATATTTGCCTTTTCATTCAATTTCTCCAAGAGTTCCATCACTTTAGCCATAAAAACACCCATTTCTATTCCATTGCCCTCAAATTCATGAATCAAAGTTTTCTTGGCACTTTTTTGTCTAGAACTACTCCCAGATGGAGTCTTTTCCTTTGATGCACTGCCCTCACCATTTTTCTTGTTAGGTTTAGGAGTCCATTTGTTGTTTTTCAGAATGTACCTTATTCTCTTTAGGGTCTTTTTATTATACTCATCACAAATGGATTGGGGGGTTCTCTTTTTTTCATTGCTCAAATCAATGTTGAAGTATTTGAAAACCTTAGGAAAAAAGATACTATAAGGCAAACTAATTTTGGCCATGGTGGCTCTGAACATATGGTATAAGATAAATAGAGGTAAGTCAATCTTAAAGTCAGTGATATACGCCCATAAAAAGAATAATTCTTTCTCAGAGACATATTAATAATTCTTTCTTAGAGACATATTTATACTTTTCAGTTTTAGGGGTGAAAATAGTGCAGACAAAATGATGTACTAGCCTCAACTCAAGAGCCTAGTCATTAGCAATTGGTTGCACGCACTCATTCATTTCCTATCCATAGAGAATGTTCAATTGTTCCTTTCGAGTTATATTATCTCTATAGATTTCACCACCGAGCTCAATCCCAAGAATTTTTCTAATCATAAATCTATCCAAAGTGAAAGAGACTCCATTGACATAACTATCAATATGTACTTGTCCATAATCTATAGAGACATTGGCATAAAAATGGGCAACTAAATTAGGATACACATCATCTCTCAATGTAGTCATAGATTTCTAACCTAAATTTCTCAATTTTGTACTTAACTCAAAGTTATGGTAATCAAAGAAATTGTAGTCTACCCATCTTTCATTAGAGACTTTTCTAAAAGAGAAATCGATGTTGTACCTTTCTTGTGATTTGTCCTCATCAAAGTATAACTCATTTCGTTCTAGGGCTATGGTGGAAGTGGATTCTCCCTTCTTGCTTTTCTTCTCCTTCCCCTGGTCCTTGCTAGGATCCACCTTTGATTTTCTCTTCAAACCTTTCGAAACTTAAGTGGTCGCCACCACCAGGGCTTTGGATACTTTCTTAGATTTTGTGATTTTTGGCGCCATTGACGGATCAATAAAGGTTATGAGAGGTTGGGGGAGATTGATTAGGGTTTATATATAGTTTAGGAGAGTGATTTTGGGAGGATCGTAGGTGACAGTTACATTTTGGAGGGAAGTTAGAGAGAGAGAGACGTTTACAAATTACAAAAATGGGTTTGTTCATATATATGGGCTCGCCTCATGTGTCGACACATGGGTCTCAAAAGTTCAATATGAACTTTCTGTATTTATGTGTCAACACGTGGATATTAAGGTGTCGACACTTTGGTTTCAAAAGTTCACTGTGAGCTCTATGTAATTATATGTCAACACTTGGATGCGGAGGTGTCGACACTTGGAATTATGTGTGGACACTTGGATTTTGATGTGTCGACACCTAGGGACAGAGTGTTACATATTCTCAACCTATGAACCCAGAGTGTTTAAACAAGATTGTTTAAATGCATTAAATGAATTATGAACATAAATTGTACAAATTTGATCATAATTAAGCACAACTTACATCTAAATCATTGAATTTCATCAAAGATTTACACATAGGATTATTCATTCTCAATTCTCTTCTAATCATACAAAATCTATCATCATTTAATGATTTTGTGAAAATATCATCTAGTTGCATTTTTTGTGCTCACAAAATCAAGTTCAATGTTGCCTTTTTGCACATGGTCTCTTATAAAGTGATATCTTATTTCAATGTGTTTTGTACAAGAGTGTTGAATATGATTCTTAGTCAAGTTAATAGCACTAATATTGTCACATATAATGGGTATATGATCAAATGAAATACCATAATCTTCTAATTGTTGTTTCATCTACAACACTTGAGCACAGCAACTACCAACTGCAGCATATTTAGCCTCAACTGTAGAGAGAGCAACAAAATTTTATTTCTTGCAACACCAAGATACAATCATGTTGCCTAGGAGTTGGCAAAAGCCACTTGTGCTCTTCCTATCAACTCTAGTCCCTACATAGTCAGCATCAGTGTAACCAATCAGATTAAATGATGTGTCCTTTGGATACTGTAATCCAAGGTTAGGTGTATGCTTGAGATAACAAAAAATTCTTTTCACAGCAATCACATGCGATTCTTTTGGATTAGATTGAAATCTCGCACACAAGCAAACACTAAACATGATATCTGCTTATTAGCAATTACATATAGTAGAGAACCTATCATGCTTCTATAAAGCTTAATATCTACTGATTTACCTTTCTTATCGCTGTCCAATTTTGTTGAAGTAGTCATCAAAGTACTCATAGACGTTGCATCTTCCATACCAAATTTCTTAATCAAACGTGATGATTAGATTTGAGTCTTTATCGCTACAAAATGTAGTTTCCCTTTCCCCTTATCACCTCCTAACTATTTGCACAAAAAAGAGTATATTTATTTCATTTGGGTCTAGATTTTGAATGTAAAAAATATCACTTAAAGGGAATCGAAACTACGTTGTTTTTTAAGTTAAAATTAGAATTTAAAAAATGAACAAATTCTTTAGCATTTCCTGATGAAAATAAATTACAAAGACCGATAGCCTCATGAAAAAATAAATGACAAATGACAAAAATCTTATGATGCTAATCATTCCAACCAAAGGAGCCTGACAGAATTAGGATTACTTACTAAGTCTAAGCATGCCCAAGGATGTCTACAAAATTATTTGAGCATGAATTCCTTGCACCTTAACCAATTTGATTCACCACAAAATCTTTCATATTCAAATTTGTGCCCCTACAAAACATAAAATACTCAGATGTTTAAATTTGAGTTAGAAAATTAATCATTTTCTTGTCCAACTAAATTTGATAGGACCATGATGTCATTGCTTAAATACAAACGCATAACTACAAGAGTAGAGGCTATACTATCAGGTTCTTCTAGTGAAGCTAATAAACAATAATATTAAGTCAAGAATAAAAACAAAATCAAATCTGATCCAAAAGGTTCTAACCTAAATCATTCCCTGCCAAAATAAAAAAGTTTTTCCTTAGTTTTTTTGTGTTTAGTTGAAAACCCTAGATATCGAGTTCGAGTGTATAAGGATGAGGCTTGAACGTACATTGCTCTCTCTAGTGGAGCCTCTATGGTTGCAATCTTCGCTGGTGGATCCGTCGGCAGTGGTCGTCGATAATGAAGCTTCACGCATGGACGATAGAAGAACGGTTTGAGAATTAGGAAAAACAATGCCTGAAGGAAATTGGGGATTAAGGTTCAATTCCTTTTAGATTAACGGTTGGTTGTGTGGACAACCAAATTTGGTCATGTAGATTGTAGGCTAGGGTGCAGTTTTATGAAGCTGGTCCGCACAATTTAAATTCACAACTATGATCATCATGTTTCAATTTCAAGTACGTATATAAAATTATATAACCATGTAAGTATAAAGTTTAATTGGAGTAATAAAGTACTAAAAATCAAATTGTATATTTATTTTTTTTCTATAATTTATGATGAAGGGTAAAATTCTCATATACGGAAGATCCAAGGTAAACACATCGTCGAGATGTCTACAGAAGATCATGTCGCACATGTCTCTTTTGATTGCCACTCAATGTGTTCGGACTCCCTAAAACACCATCCATATCCTCCCGACGTCCCACATCGCCAATCCCGAGATGTTTATCTCGTCACCATCTTTAGGTCGGAATAAACTTGAGACTCCATCTCCACTAAGTCTCCTATAGTTGTGGTACCATCTCTATTTGGAATTCGCCACCTGTTACGCCGCGATTCTTGGTCACGGCTTCCTTATTTGGTCATCCGATGATTACGCCATGATATTCTCTCACGGTTGTAAATTCTCCATCTATTAAAGGTCGTTCACCACTCACAAGAAGGGGATAACCACATTCTCACTCTTTGATTTCAATCATGTCGTATCTTTATTGGGCTTTATCTAGCAAATTAAATAGTGTACTTCCACTCTCTATTGGAGTGGAAGAGAAATTTGAATAGTGTACTCACTGCTGAAGGATACAAATATATTTTAACTAAGAAATGCTCAAGTTTTCCTGCTGCCAATGCACCTAGAGAGGATTTATAAAGATAAAAAAAATAGGTTAAAGCTGATGAGATGACACCTTATATTTTAGCTTCAC
>BRYE01000014.1:12449574-12459574 GCA_030159115.1 Actinidia arguta var. hypoleuca | reverse complement strand
ATAAGTTGCTAGAATTTTTAGTAATAAGGTGTTGGAATTTTTAGCAATAAGGTGTTGAAATTCGTTAGGAAAATGCAGTAATAAGGTGATGAAATTTACTCCATAAATTCAGCAATAAGCTGCTGGAATTTTCAATAATAAGGTATATTGAATCCCTTTTTATCGACGTTGTAGGATTACATGGTTGAAGATCTAAAGAATTTTTTTAAAAAAAACTAGCTTCCGTTGCAGGAAACCGTTCCCTTCACTGCTGGGATCTTGCTCTCTTCCCCGCCCGCCATCGACCGAGTGTGGATGTTGTGGATCTACATCTCTCAAATCTCTAGCTCGTGACATGATGTAGTAGCTTAAGTAAATCGGAACAACACAAAGTGCAAGAGTTTTGCCACATACAAAACCAATTGTGAGGTGGTAAATCTCACAAGGTTAGGCCCTCCACATTACTCATCCGCTTTTCTTCTTCTTAGTTGCCTGCACATTACAACAAGCACCTTAAGGCTTTTGGACTGGGAAGACCCTGAAGTGTAAGAGTAAGAATATGAAAGAAGAGAGAGAACATGGGAACTAGAGAGTTAGGATTTGATTGCATACCAGAGGACTTGTGAGCCCTCCTAGTTATAAGCTAGCTCATTGAATCCTAGTTGAACACGATTTTCTCACTTCGTATCAACCTCTACCAGCATGATCCAAGTGTCCTTCCTTATCCCAACTAGGAAGTAAATCTTCCTTAGTAGGAGAAGACTCTTTGGTAGAATATGCTTCCTCTTGCCAACTTTAAGAACAATCGCCCTCAATTCTGCACTTTCTGGGCCCCGCACACATATGTCTGCCTTGGGCCCAACATTCCAAGCCCAATCCTCATGGATTGGACCCATGCGGGCCAATAAAAAATCTCTATTGAGCGAGTACGGACCAAACTCATTTTGGTTCCTTAAAGCAACAAAAAAGAAATCCCTTTGTTTCCCAAAAATTCAGCATTTGTGCTTATTTCGGAAGCTATCCAGCTATTGAACAATTTACAATAGTTGGGACAACTAAAATCGGTTATAAATAACCCACAGCACCAAGCTCAGACTTGTAACCTAGTCTAGCCTTGGGAGTTTTGCCCATTTCCCTTCTCCAAACAAGTCATTTGGGTTGTACTATATGGTTCTAAGTGAGTTAGAAATTGTCCAGTTCATGTAATCAGTAGATTCCTTCTCTTAATTAGTATTGGAAATATTTTCTTTTGTTCCACCAATAATACAGGTGATCCATAGCGGGTTTGGATCAAGAAAAGGTTCGAACTCGTCTCGAAAAAGGCACGCCAAAAGTGCCAGTGGACGAGCAGAGGAAGAAGTCTACAACCTCTCCTCACCTGCAACTACAGCCCACTCGCCCATTACCTCCACCAACGACGACTTGAGAGGCTTGCACCTTCCTCACGATGACGCCTTGGTCATCTTAACTGTCATCGCCAATTTCAATGTCCAAAGGATATTGGTCGACAATGGAAGCTTGGCAGATATTTTGTTCATCTCGACATTTGATAAGATGAAAATTGGATTGGATAAACTCCACCTTTTCCACACCCCTCTGCTCAAATTTGGAGGAAATACCACCCATCAACTTGGATGGATCAAATTGCCAATAACTTTGGGAACAGAGCCTCACCAGACTACCGTTTGGCAAGACTTCATTGTGGTGGACTGTCCTTCGCCCTACAATGCAATCCTGGTCACCCGACTTTAGGAGGAACTAGGGCCATCACCTCAACCTATCACTTGAAGATGAAGTTCCCCACTCTAACTGGGATAGGTGAAGTTAAGGGCGACCAGAAAGTGGTCAGTCAATGTTTTATTTCGGTAATGAAAAATGAATCTCATTCCAAATCGAGTAGCCAATAGCAATTACAGATCGTCGACGCCGAGATGGAGGTATTGAAAGACGAGATGGAGAAAATTACCTTAGTGGACCCCAGGGAGTTGGAGAACACCAAGCCATTGGAAGAATTTACTCCAGTTTTTATCCACCCAGGACATCCAGATCGCTACGTTATGATTGGGACAGAGTTAACTGAAGAACTACGGATTGCCTTGGTAGAATTTTTGAAAAAGAATTATGATGTATTTGCATGGTCGTAAAGCGATGTCCTAGGAATAAATCTTCAGGTCACTACCCATAGATTATTTACCAATCCTGAATATCCTTCAGTTCGCTAGAAGAGAAGGAAGTTCGCCCCTGAGCGACTAAAAGTCATAGAAGAAGAAGAAGAAGTGGCTAAGCTGATCAAGGCCAATGTCATCAGATAATCTCACTACCCAGATTGGCTCGCCAATGTTGTCGTTGCCCAAAAAAAGGAGGAGAAGTGGAGAGTATACGTTGATTTTACCGACCTCAATAAATCGTGTCCAAAAGATAGCTTTTCTTTGCCAAAGATTGACTTGATAGTTGACGGCACCTTAAAACATAAACTTTTCAATTTTATGGATACCTCTCTGGGTATCACCAAATCAAAATGTATCTACCCTACGTAGAGAAAAAATTAGACTTTCTAGTGGAATGAGGAATCCAAAACAGCATTTCAATAATTGAAGGACTATCTCGGTTCGCCTCCCCTACTTACGGTTCCAATTACGAGCGAGAAACTTATCATATATCTGTCCATCTCGCCAACGGCAGTAAGTGTAGTGCTGATAAGAGAAGCAGACAAAATTTAGAAACCGGTATATTATGTCAGTAAAGTTCTCATGGGAACCGAGACAAGATTTTTGAAAATCGAGAAGCTCGCCTATGCTCTCCTTATCGTCGCCAAAAAGCTTCGTCATTATTTTCAGGCACACCCTATTGATGTGTTGACTAACATACCCTTGAAGTAAATTCTCTAGCGACCTGACATCTCGGGGAGACTCCTTAAATGGTCCATTGAACTGAGCAAATTCCATATTAAATATAGACTGAGAATGGCGATCAAGGGTCAGGCCTTGGTAGATTTTATGGCTGAATTCACATATGATGTCGCCCTGGAGCTTAAGAAAGACATACCCGAGATAGAAACTCAAGAGCAACATTACTCAAATGAGGATCTCGCCAGATGGAAACTGTTCATGGACGAATCATTAAACCAGCATAGTTGTGGCGCAAGGTTGATTCTTTAAACTCCTTTAGGTGAGCGGATGGAATACGCCATCCGTATAGGGTTCAAAGCCACCATAATGAAGCTGAGTATGAAGCTCTTCTCGCCGGGCTACGAGTTATAACAGAAATGAGAGTAGATTCCCTAGACGCCTTTAGTGATTCACAATTAGTGGTAAATCAAGTCCAAGGAGATTACCTCGCCAAAGATACTAGGATGGTGGCTTATTTGGATGAGGTAAAAACCATATCTAGTAAAATCAAAGATTTCAAAATTTTCCAAATCCCCATAGAAGACAACAAAAAGGTTGATGCTCTAGCTAACCTCGCCTCAGTCTTTGATTTCATCTCAGACAAAAATATACCTCTAGAATTCTTAGCAAATACTTGGGTCACCAAAACAGTCTTTCATCCAGAAATAGGCCCGACATGGATGGATGACATTCTTACATATCTCTAAAACGGCACGTTGCCCCTGGACAAGCTTTAAGCTCGCCAGATCCAATACAGATCTACAAAGTTTTGCATTCTCCATGGAATCTTGTACAAAAGATCTTTTTTAGGACCTCTCTTAAGGTGTCTCCAACCTGAAGAAGGGGAATATGTGCTAAAGAAAATCCATGAAGGTATTTGCGAAAATCATTCGGGGGTGAGGTCGCTGGTGAGAAAAGCAATTCGCCAAGGTTATTTATGGCCATAAATGGAGCAAGATGCGGCGACATACACGAGAAATTATGATAAATATCAACGGTTTGCTTCAGTTTGTCATCTTCCTCCCACCAAGATGGTCCCAATGACCAGCCCATGGCCCTTTGCTCAATAGGGCATGGACATACTTGGACCTCTACCCCAAGCTCTATTACAAAGAAAATTCTTGATCGTCGCCATTGATTACTTTATCAAGTGGGTAGGAGCGGAACCTCTCACCAAAATCACAGAAAGAAACACCAAAAATTTCATATGGAAAAACATCATCTGTCGATTCAAGATTCCCAAGGTTATTATCTTGGATAACGCCAGACAATTCAACAATGATGAATTTAGACAGTTTTGCTCGGACCTCACCATCGCCCACTATTTTTCCTCGCCTGGCCACCCTCAAACAAATGGACAGGTCAAGGTCACCAACAGGGCAATCTTGAGAAATTTGAAAACAAGATTGGAAAAGTCCAAAAGCGAATGGGTAAAAGACCTGATGAGCATACTTTCGGCATACCATACTGTAAGCAGAATTCCTACGAGCGAGACGTCGTTCTCTATGGTGTATAGGACGGAATCAGTTATACCAGTGGAAATTAGAATGCCGAGTTTCAGAACCTCAAATTTCGATAAGGAAAATAATGAAATTGAGCTAAGACTTAACCTTGATCTACTTGATGAAAAGAGGGAGTGAGCTATAATACGCAATGCAGCTTATAAGCACCAGGTAGCCAAATACTACAATCAAAGAGTCAAGCACATATCTTTCTTACCAGGGGACCTAGTCTTGAGAAAAGTTACTTTGGCTACAAAGGAACCAAATGCAGGGAAACTTGGTCCTACTTGGGAAGGCCTCTACAAAGTTGTCAAAGTATCTAGACCAGAAACTTATTGGCTGGAAGACATGAACGGAAAAACTCTTCCTCGTTCCTGGAACGCCGAAGACTTGAAGAAATATTACTAGTAATGCGTCTGGTTGCTATAAGAACGAGATCTCCTGACCAATATGACATCGCCAAATGCTCCATTTGTGTTGTTAATTATTATGTCATGATCACTTGTTTTTATGATTATTTAATAAAATTTCTCCATTGAATTTCTCATCAGAATTAATGTCGCCGTTTATCGTGGATATCGCCATTATCAAGAACATCCATTCATTATGATATGATAAGGCATCTTGATCGCCATCGTGAATATCGCCAATATCAAGAATGCCAATCATTACGATTTGACGACGCGTCTTGATCATCATCGACGATGTCGCCTAAGGCATATTGATCGCCATCGAGGAGGTCGCCTATATCGAGAATGCCCATTCATTAAAGAATGTTAAGGTGTCTTGATCGCCATTGAGCATGTCGCCCATTTCAATAAGTTATATTCATTGAAAAGTGACAAGGCATTTTGATCGCCATTGCGGATGTCACTATTACCAAGAACGCCAAGTAAGAATTTACATAATCTTGCCCTGTAAATCAGTACGGTAGGATGATTATCGCCAGTCTTAGCTTGTCGATAGACTAAATTTTGGAAGTACCAAAACTGAGTTCACCGATTTATTTAGATTAAGATCGCCTATGTTCCAGATGATTCCTAATGACACCAATGCAACCAAAAGTAGCATAATAAGACAGAACGAGGAAAAAAGACTTTTATTCATTATAAGAAAAATGTATTACAACTCGCCATCATAACAATAAAAAAAGAAGAAATATATATGCAAGTGTTTAGAAAGGAGGGGGATTAGTGTTGCCCTTGTCCTTCTCCCCATTACCCGCATTCTCCCCATGTCTTCCAAGTTAATGGCAAGATTGGGATGATGGTGGCGAAGCTATCATTTACAGAAATCAAATCCTTCACTGAAGTACTTGGAGGTAGCTTCTTCAATTGTTTCCAAAAACTCCGATGAGGACTTGAATTCATCTATAGTAAACTTTTTGGCTCGGGACACAGCCTCTCAAAGCTCCACCACCAAAATACCCAACTTCTCGAGCTTGTCGGCAATGTTGTTTTGTTCGTTCTTTAAATTGGCCAACTCGTCCTCGAAATCCTGCTCCCGAGATCGGGCCTCGGCCAGTTTTTATTCTAGCTCGCCAAATAACTTTTGGAGGTGAGATATCTCACTTTCCAGTAAGTTGCTCGGCCTTACTGGAGGGACAACTCCTCTCCTGCTTCCCTGCTCTGGATCGCCAGAGAAGATCCGAGCACAAGTGCCTGCTACAAATAGAATTTTTAAGAACAATCTGAGCATAAAATATCAAAGAGAAAATTAAATGCAGAATTGAAGTGATACCTGGCCAATGACATGGAAAAGTCTGGTGGCCATTTGATCTAGGGTCAGCTTATCTACCTTTTGCTTATCCGTGAGGGGAATCACTCCCCGCAATATCTTCTCGGCTATGGACGGGCTGCCCATAATGGAGGCCCCAAGTCCGAGAACAGTGCCAAGACTGGGCAAGCTTCCCTTCCTAAGCTTCAAGGAAGAAGTGGCTCCCAAGTACGCCACATTGCCAAGTCTGGTCGCCTTCCTTTTTGGCTCAAGCACGGTGGTAGCCTTCTTCCCCTTGGGGCTATCAACAACTTTGCCCTTCTTACTGGGCAAACTGGAGGGGTCCTCCCTTGGGCACTTCTCGTCAATCACCACCCTATTTTCTTAGGTGGGCCCCACAACTGAACCCCCACTTTTGGATTTTTCCACCTTCTCACCTAGCTTCTTGAGGCTAATTCTTATCAACATAACTGCAAAATAATACAACAAATGTCAGATATAGAAATTCAAAAGCTTAGAATAGACAAGAGGCAGTACCATCCAATTTAAGTTCGAGGGGTTGCTTTGAATCAAACTAGGATTCCCATATGGAGTCCGATCTCGAACTCGAAATATTTGGTAAAAATTCTAAAATGGGATCACAAACTTTTCTCCCTGACCACCTTAGCAAGCTCGGACTTGAAATATTTGGTAAAAATTCTAAAATGGGATCACGAACTTTTCTCCCTGACCACCTTAGCAAGGTTAAATCAGGAATATGAGGTAAAATCCTCTTTAGTTCCTTCCTAAGGGTTCCTAGATACTCTACTGATTTATCTCGGGAACAGCTATCTGGCTGAATGTGTTCAGAATGGGAAGGGCAGGACTCACCTGCGTCACCCGACAAGTTAGGTGTTTCACCTTAAGGAAGCTCGTCGTCTTGATTCTCAAATGCCATGGATGCTGGAGAACCAAAGACCCGATGAAAAGATTTTGACTTTAAGAGCACTAGGACTGAGTAGCGCCCTTTCTTCTCCACCGAGCTGAAAATCTCATCAAAAACTTTTTGCTTGTCCCCATATAGCCTTGGTGGGTTGTTTTAATGCTTATTTGAAAAGTATATAAAATTAAGTGTTAACTATTTAAACGTTTTAGGAGAGCAAAAATTATAATCAAAACTAAGACCGACCTGGAATGCCCCATGACGTTGGGACCCTTGGGATACCACCTTCCAGAGATGAACCTTCAAGAAGCTCCCAGTCAGTCCCCGAGACAAAAAAGAATTTTCTTTTTCACCCCTTGACATTGTTGGGGTATCCTCCGACGAGAGTCTTTTTGTACCTCGCCTTAAAGTATAACCAGCCTTGGTCCGGTTTAGGGTTAGTGTTTAGACTAAATAAGTTCCTAAATTCAAAAAAGGGACATGTCATATTTATATGCTTGCCACAGCGCCATCGCAGACGACACTTCATCACGCATTAAGGACGAGCTGGGCAGGGTAGATATTGTAAAATTATAAAATTAACCTAATCGTAGGATGAATGGGGAATTAGAGGTCCGCGTGAAAGGTGGCCTTGTGAAAGGTGGCCTTGTGAAAGGCCACCTCACCCGGACAGGTTAAAGTTATGGTCTCTTTCTCCTCGGGAATCCTGATTTGCACGCTTGGAGGGAAAGAGTAGAACTCCCTATGTAGGATCAGTTCCTCTAGGCTCATAATGTTGGTTTCCTTCTCTATTGAGGGATGAATGGCAACCAGAGGGTTGACCTCAGGGATTGAGGGATCCTCCATAGGTAACTCAGGATATTGATTCATTTCGTTTGTCATATACGACGATCCTTCTCCCAAATGATCAAACACCCAAGAGGGTAGAGAATCCTCTAAGTTTTCTGAATGACCTGCCCCAAGCCTTTGGACATAAACTACAAAAGTGAGAGTAAAAGCTAAGGTAGGTTAGGATACTTACTAATTTAAAGGCGAGGGGACGACCATGAATAAGGGCGAGGAAAAAATTAAAACGAGAGCAGCAGTTTGATAGTGCAAACAAAAAATTACAAATGAATGGACGGGCCCAGATACCAAGGGTTGAGATTCAAATGCTGCACCTAGATCATGCAACATTTTGGCTCCCGAGCTCTTAACTACTATTCCCGCCAAAAAGACCTTTAACGCTTCGCCATTCCCGTCAAAAGCATCCTTAATGCACCATAATTCCGTCCATAATGTCACTTCAACATTTAATGCCCTCATCCATGTGTCCATTTGTGGTGACTTTTCATCATTACATGGCTACCTTACTAATAGGCAATTATCTCGCCAATTACTGGTAAATTCCTTATCTCATCTCAGCATCTTGAGGCTACTGATGTGGGTAAAATAATCACTTACTTATAATAAGTCGAGCACGTCTCCATGACCCAATTATGTTTATGGTCACCCTTTATTTTGATCGCTAATCGACCGCTTTTCCCATAAGCAGGCACAAACTCATCTCCAACTCCAGCTCGCCATGAGGTGAGGTCATTCACATCGTCAGATTAGAGACCAACCTTAAGAGGACTATCTCCACAAGAAATCTTCCTATCCCATAGTCCATCACGCCTCTTCTTGGCTAGAGTCCATCTCCACGAGGAGTCCGACTCTATAGGGAAATGGTTCCTATGATTGCGGGTTGCTCTCCATATGGCTTTTTTCTATTATTTCTCCTATATCTCAGGGATATACTTCCCAAACATGGCTACCCAGAAATCTCTCTTGATTATCCTCACATGGATCTCTAACCTCTACCAATATGAAGGTCGCTCCTCCATTACGAAAAGGTACGCTCACTAGAAAACATTTACCCGGCATATATTTCCATAAAGTTCTAATTTGTTCTGTTTATATTTGCCTTGGTCTAATCTCCACGCTAGAAAGGTTTGAGAGGCCTCACCCCGGCCAATCACGTTTGTTCATATTCTGCGCAGGTCGCCCGAGTTATTATAGAGGTCCTAATTCGAGGTGAAAGGAGCAATTCTGACTGTTGGTTGGTTGCCCTAGTTTTCTACCACAACTTTCATTAGGAACATACATGCATTTATTATAAAAATGATGTACTATCCATTTTATAACTTAAAATACCTCAACTTCTTAAATCGAACTCGCCTGAAACTAAGTTAATGAGGTGTTTATTATTTTTTTAAAAAGCCTTATAGCCCTCTCCTGAATTTCAAGGTTGAAATATGAATACTTTATAATTCCATTTAAACAGGCCTTTTATGTTGGACGGTCGCCTTGTCCATCCAAATTCGTGAGTTAGACATTACAAATTTGTCAACCTCACTTGCTCTATTGCTAAATTCGTGAGTTTGCGCTCTAGCGGGCTATCTGCCCACTCGGATAAGCAGATTAGGTGCTTTGGGGCAAAATACATATTTTTAGATAAATAAGATAAGAAGTGCAACTTTTCATTTTATAAAGAACAAAATGCAACGTCCAGAGGACGTGTTCGTACCTACAATAAGCAGATACAGGCTGTTTGGTAAATGAGCCACATAAGAGGTGGGACCCAGAAGGGCATAAAGAAGGACGCTCCCATTTACTGAGGGGGACTTAGAGGTGCACAAATAGACAATTCGGGCTGAATCAATCCACTACAGTAGTGGGCTCATCCAGTTACAGGATGGATTAAGCCCAAGCTGTTATAATAACGGATCGGGCCAGGCTCAACCCATTAACTATATTTCTTGTCTAGTTTGGTTCATTAACCCAGTCCATTACAGTACTTGGTTGGGTGCTACAGTAATAGGTTGGTCCTAAGATTGATCGACCGGCCCAATTTTATTTTATTTTTGATATTTCGACATATTTTATAATCGATGTAATGTTATATTTTGTACACATATTTTTTTTTAATGTTACAAAAATATTTTATTTTTTAAAAAATAATAAGGATTTCA
>BRYE01000014.1:12407074-12409574 GCA_030159115.1 Actinidia arguta var. hypoleuca | reverse complement strand
ATAAAAAACATTTTGGCATAATCTACAAGCTCTTGCCAGACCCTGTTCACCCTAATCAGGCTTAGTCACATGCTTTGATTCTTCCTTGTGACTCTCTTTCAAGCTTTAATTGTTGCTCAATATTTGATTACTACTTATTGCTTGCTGCATTTTTGTGTGATGGAGATTTGGATTGCATTCATCATCCTTGTTGGTGGCACCAATGCTTGTTCATGGCAAGTTCCCTATATGGTAGGATGTTGTTGGTTGATGCTCTGGTTTTAGTTATTGCGTCCCCCCTTCCCTCTTCCCCCTTTAGTTATTGGTTTTATTTATTGCTCGTTGGTTGTTGATTGGTTATTGATATAGGACATCTGCGATTGTGTCTACTATTCTTGGTTTTGTTGGTTCTAGTTCTAGTTCTCATTCCGCTACTGGCTCTTTTCCTTGTTCTACATGGAGTGCTAATTTTTTGTCTATTAGTACTATTAAGCACAATGGGAATAACTAACCCCTATGGACCAAGTTAGTTAAGGTGTATTTGTTGGCAAAAGGGAAGGCCACATATCTGACTAATGCTCCTCGGGATTCGAATGACCCCTATCACGTATTTGGTCTATTTAGATATGACTAAACAGGTATGGGATCAGGCTAAGGAGATGTTTTTTAGCATTGGTAATTTGAATTGTACTTATGATTAACAACCTTTCTTCGCGTTCTACTTTGATGATTAGCCACTAGAGGTCTTGTACGACAAGTTTTGCAGTATATGTAAGGTTGCTTTGAGTGAGCCTATTACTTCTGATATTTTTATGATGAATCAACAACGCAGGTCCATATGGGTTTGTTTGTTTTTTGTCTGCTTTCCCGTCCTTGTTTGATGGGGTTCGCTCCCAGATCCTTGGAGCTAAAGAGCTTTCCTCTCTTACGTCTTCAATCGTATTCGCCAAGCTACCATGTCACTCGCTGCTCTATCACCCACAAATTGCTTTTCTTTAGCTGCCTCTAGTGGTCCTTCAAGGCCCTATCGCTCTCTTGGCTTTGGTGATGGTTGCTAGGCGATTTTTCTCGTGACAATCGTGGTTTTAGTCGTGGGGGCCGTGATTTAGGGGGAGGTGGTCGTGGGCCTCGGATATGTACTCATTATGGCTAGGGATAACAACAAACCATTGATTGTTCTTGAGACCTCCATAGTCGTCTTACTGCCCATCAGGCCGCGATTGCTCCCGAGGCTATCTCTTTGGATGAGTACCAACATTTTTTGGCTATTCAGTTGTCTGCCACTACTACTCTAGTAAAAACTAGTACTTCTGTCGCGTGTGTTGTTACTTAGAGTTCGTGGGTCATTGACTCTTATATCTCTTCTGCTAGTCATCTCTCTCATGTTACCCTTGCCATCCGCTCTACATTTCATTTTATTGTAACTAGTTCCGTTACCACTAGTTTTTGTTATTTTGTCTCTTTATCATCTGTGATGTTGGACAAGAGGGAGAAAGGAAGAAGGAAAAAGAACGCAAGGGCCATAACTCTAAGCCATAGCCTTAATCACTCAAACTCTCATTAATCAAACCCGCTGATTACAAAGTTAATCATCTTATTTATAGGCTAAACCCTAACTAAATTAGAAAACAAAAATAATATTCGTAATAGGAAAGATATAAAAATATCCTTAAGAAAATAAAATCCTAATTAAAAGGGAACCAAGTAGGAATTAATTGGTAAAACTCTAATTGACCTAAAATTAAAAAGAAACTGATTATAAAATAATAAAATACAATAATCAATAAATTGAGTTCGCCTTTAGATACTGAATTCTTTCAAGCCAACGAATCAAGTATTTTGAGTAAATCAACAACTTCGCTTGCTTTTGAAATTTAAACTCTTCCTAGAATACATGCCAAATAATATTTATCTCCAACTGGTTGACAAGATCCATTAAATATGGGTTGAAAGAATCAAAGTCATCGGTACCTATATGACTTGATGAAATAATCAGGTGGAAGAGAATCAGTAGGATTTGACGATATAAACGCTCCCTCATGGTCAATAAGCTCATCCTTTGGCAATACCATTGACTATTTGAGACTTTGTTGCTCTTTAACTAGGACTTCTTCAACTATAATCATGGCTTTTTGGACTTTAACATACTCCAAACGTTCTTCCAGTTTGGCACCCTTGTTTGAACTCCCATTAACAATAGCTTTTTCTTAGCCCTTATTTTCAAAAGTAACTACTGCTAATTTTTCTAAATGATTTCTTTAACTCTTGTTGACTTTGATGCAACGCATCAAATTTGGGGTTTAACTCAGCGTTGGTAACCATGGTTGTGTAAAAATGTAAAAAGGAGTAAGGAAAAAAATTTGGTCCAAATGTAATTTTTTAAAAATAAAGGGCGCAAATTAGAATTAGAAAGAAGTTTTTTTTGGTATTGGAATGCTAGGGTTCCATCTTGAGTTCAGATTTAATACTTAGATCAACGATGGTGTTACAATTGTTGAATGAGAGAAAAAAATGAGAAAAA
>BRYE01000014.1:12384574-12387074 GCA_030159115.1 Actinidia arguta var. hypoleuca | reverse complement strand
GAAGTCTCCAAGAGTTGGTTCAGGAAGTTTAGTGATGCGGCTTAATGGTTTGGTATACATTGATGTCAGTATGATTATTCTGTATTTTCCAATATCTTAGTCCATAACTATGGCCCAGTTGTGCGTCCATTTTGTTTGATTTCTGAAATGGTACTATTCCATTACTTTGGTGCATTGCTTGGTCCTTGTCTTGTTGTGCGTCCATTTTATTAAGTATTAGACTTTAAGTCAAACTTTAAGTCTAAACTTTAATTCTCATTAAGTTGCATACTAATTAAATGCATTAGTAGATTAACACAAGATTTAGTTATCATCAAAATCAGGGCATTGAGTCAACAATGTCTAGATAGTAAAATCATATTGGATATGATTGTCCTCCTAATTAAATAAGATGATATTGACTTCCTCAAGGAAGCATGTGATTGAGGTTGAGGTTTCGATGCATTCATATTATAGTAAAATGAGAATACTACTATATTAATGAAAACAAGAGTTTAATTTATTTGCATCCATATTTATGTATGTTTTGGTTATAATTTTCAAATGTCGTTTAATCCACTTGTAATCATCCTAAATCAAAATAAGTTGACTGGACCAAACTATATAAACTGAAAGAGAAATCTACATATTATACTCACTGCTTAAGGATACGAATATGTTTTAAGTAAGGAACGTCTAGATCTTTCCATTGCCAATGCACCTAAATTGAAAAATGGGTTAAAACTGATGAGATGACACATTGCTATATTTTAGCTTTGATGTCTTCAATTTTACAACATCAACTAAAAGATTATTTGAGTGCTACAAATATGATCTTAAACCTCAAAGAGATATTTGGGGAACAAGAGCAACCATCTAGACAAATTTCCATGAGAGCATTAATGAACACTAAAATAGCTAAAGGAACTTTAGTAAGAGACCATATTTTGCAAATGTTTGATCATTTAAACACTTAGGAGATCCTTTGTGGTGAGATTGATGCTGAATCTCAAATTAGTATTATCCGTGAGGCCTGACTCTTTTAATTAATTTAAGCTTATTTATAATATAAACAAAATTGATTTTACACTTTTTGAGCTTTTTTACACATTTTATAGGCAATGGAGGATATTATCAAAGGCCATCCTAGTGTTAATAATGTGGAAAAGCTTCACTTTCCAAGACTTTTCTCAAGGAAAAAGGGAAAACAAAAAAAGAAGAAAGTTCTAGGTAACCCCAACAAAATTCCTAATCCGTTTAGGGACGTTGGCAAAGGGAAGAAAGTTAATGATCTGAGGCAAGAAACAAAAGGCCAGATCGGGATTCGAGGCGATGAACAAATGACAGGCGCCCGCGTACACCACCTCGCGGTCCAAAATTGACACTCCCCCTCTTAATGCTCCCATTGCCCAGGTACTAACGGAAATCAAGCACGAGGAATTCGTCAAATGGACTAAAAAAATCAAAATTGATTCCCGAAAAAGAAATAGAAACAAGTACTATGAGTTCCACCGAGACCGTGGACATAACACCAAGGATTACTTTCAATTGAAAGAACAGATAACCAACCTTATCAAGAAAGGGTACCTGAGAAAATACGTTGCAAATCGCTCGCTTCTTAACTCACCTGAAAGGACATATGGTGACAATAGACCGACCGTAAGAGACATACCTATCCACGGCAGGTTGGGATTAGGAGGAGGTTTGAACTCGTCTCAAAAAAGACATGCCAGAAGTGCCAGTGGGCGAGCAGAGGAAGAAGTCTACAACCTCTCCTCACCTACAGTTACAACCCACTCGCCTATTTCCTTCACCAACGATGACCTGAGAGGCCTGCACCTTCCTCACGATGATGCCTTGGTCATCTCAGTTGTCATCGCCAATTTCAATGTACAAAGGATATTGGTCGACAATAGGAGCTCGACAAATATTTTATTCATCTCAGCATTTGATAATATGAAAATTGGATTGGATAAACTCCACCCTTTCCACACCCCTCTGGTCGGATTTGGAGGAAAAAACCACCCATCCACTTGGATAGATCAAATTTATAGTAACTTTGGGAACAGAGCCTTACCAGACTACAGTTTGGCAAGACTTCATTGCGATGGACTGCCCTTCGCCTTACAACACAATCCTTGGTTGCCCGACTTTATAAGGAACCAAAGCCATCAACCTATCACTTGAAGATGAAGTTCCCCACTCCAATTGCGATAGGTGAAATTAAGGGTGACCAAAAAGTGGCCAGACAATTTTTTATCTCAGCAATGAAAGATAAATCTTATTCCAAACTGAGTAGCCAATAGCAATTATAGATCGCCGACGCTGAGATGGAGGCGTTGAGAGACAAGATGGAGGAAATTACCTTAGTGGATCTTAGGGAGTCAGAGAACACCAAGCCATTGGAAGAAGTTACTCCAGTTTCTATCCACCCAGGTCATGCAGATCGCCACATTATGTTGGGACAGAGTTAACCGAAGAACTACGGATTGCCTTGTTGGAATTTTTGAAAAGGAATTAT